>PVLA01006756.1:0-51447 GCA_004027455.1 Hydrochoerus hydrochaeris
TTCAGAAACCCAGCTTCCTAAACACCCCCCCCCCCGCCATCTCTACACATTCCTAGGCTCACATGCTCAGGAGTAGCATATGACTTTTCTATATGGTAATGTGATAGCTATCTCAAATGTAGCATCCCCCAAACAGAACCCTTGACCTCTTCCCCCAAGTCCTTTCCCCAACACTTTCTCATCTTCATAAGTGACACTACTGTCTTTTCAAGTCAAAATGCAATAATCATCGACCATAGTTCCAGCACCACAAGTTCTAGCACATTACATTTGGCCTGCCTCCTACAATTTACCTTCAGCTCAGCAACCAAAGTCAATTTTAAAAAAACATAAACCAGATCATATAACTGTCTGCTTTAATTTAATAGTCTTCCTCTGAGCATGAGGAAACCCATAAGATGGGCCCAAAATCCTCTGATTTTATCTTGTGCTGTGGTTCCATGCTGGCCTCCTTCCTCTCTTTTGCATGTTTTATGTCTACCTCTGCTTCAGATCTTTTCACTAGAGGTTTTCTATGCTCAGAATGCTCTTCTTCTGGGAGGTCATGGAGGTGACATCTTTTATGCTACCTTCCAGTGAGGTTTTCCCCAATTACCTGTGGAGTCAGCCAGCATTCAAGAACTCTTTACCATACTTTTTCCCCTTTTGTTAGAAAACTTATCACTGTCTGAATTTATTTAGCCAATTTATGTTTTATTTAGAAACTATTGATTTTTCCTATTACAAAATAAACTACATGAAAGCAGGGACTTAACCTACTTTGATCATTGTTTCCTATAATACATAAGTGACTTCTGCAATTTTTTTAATGAATAGATGGATGTATGAGGTGAACTAATTTGTGGATTATGGATTAGTATAATAGGTGTCTTAGTCCATTCAGTGGGCTGTAACAAAATACAGTAAACTAGCTAACTTGTAAATAATAAAAATTTATTTCTCACAATTCCAGAAGCCTGAGAATCCAAAATCAAAGTGTCAGCAGATTCAATGTCTGGTGAGGGCTTTTTGGTTCATATAGCATCTTTTAGTTATGTCCTTACTTAATAGAAAGGACAAGCTAGATTTCTGGCATCCCTTATGCAAAAGTACTGATCCCATTCATGCAAGCTCTGTTTTCATGGATTAATCACTTCCTGAAGGCCCCAATCCTATTATAAACACAGTAGCAATTAAGTTTCAATATGAAAATCTAGGGAGAGCATGAACTTTCAGATCATAGCAGTGGGGCAGAAACTAAGAGAGTCAGAGTTTAGATGAGGTGATGGAAGTAGTGCCACAGGACAATGCGCAAGATTTATAAAATTTCTTCTTGTGAACCAGATTTATAGTATCAGAGCACTCTTCCTAAGGGGAATCTTTCATGAGTAACTGTATTCAAATCTTTATCTCTTCAGGTAACCAAGTCTTTGGCATGACATACCTAACAAATTATTTCATAGATATCATCTGTAAATTTTGCAAGCACTTGAAACTCTGCACATAGTTTCTGCCTGCTTTTTTTTCTGGAGGGTGAGAAGTCTAGAAATCTCTGGTTCCAATTTTACCTCCAGAAATGTGACTTCAAGCAAGTCATTATAGTTTGTTTCATCTGTAAAATTGAAAGATGCGTCTAGGTAATCTCCGTATTTATAACTTTATAATAATATGTTACCTTTGAGTCATGTTAAGACATTCTACCACTCCATGGCAGAAAAAGATCACTGTATCTAAGTAGCAAGGGGGTGATCAGATGATCAGTTTTCCTCTTGGACCCAACGTGGACACACAGTCAAATGAACTTTGAGAGGAAGGTTCTTTTCTCAGAAATTCCACTATTCCAGGTACACTTCTTATAACTTTAAAAGATTCTTACATATATATCTGAGGATCACATTCAGCATTTATTATTTATCCACCAGATTATTTGGAATTCACAATCAAAACATATTTGCGTTTTCCTCCAGAATAACTTACTTTCTAAACCTTATCTACATCCTAAGATTTTGGATTGACATCTTTCTACCCCTTTACAGAGACACTAGAATATGTCTAGCTTATCAATTGATGACTTTTGAGTCACTTTGTGAGGAAGTCTCTGTGTGTGTGTGTGTGTGTGTGTGTGTGTGTGTGTGTGTGTGTAGATGTTGACAGACTGAGAGAAATAAGGAGGGAAATAAAAGCAAGCAAGAGAGAAATAGAGAATGAGTCTTCAATATTATTTCCTTCCTGGTGTCTGGTACTATTGCTTTCATTTAGAGAGTGACTAGTAAATATCTGAGACAGATCTGTGCAAGTAACTTACTTCTATCCCTACTGAAATACATCAAATATATCAATTTGTCTGCCATAATTTAAAAAATCTATTACTCATGTAATGTCAGCAAGAGGTTTTAAAACTTCTCAAGCAGTTGGGAAAAATACCAAAAATCTGCAAATATTCTACTTTTCTGATTAAAGAAATGCAGTACGTGAAATAGGAGTCATTATTCATAATGTGGTCACTAAGGATAGTTCAGATAATGAAATTCACTTTACAGAAAGTAATAAGAATCATAGTTTTCTGAGCAGTAGAAAAAGTATGCTGGGGGTAGGCAGCAGAAGAAGGTGAAGGCCAGGGAAGCTCACCCTGGAAAGTTGAAATGATTTTAACCTGTAAAAATAATCCAGCATTGTTACTCACATAGTGATGAGAATTGTCTCTCAGAGTCTTCCATGAAAGATGACTTAAGGTCAGTGATGAAGCTCATATTTTCCCTCATAAGATAAAGAACTCTCTTAAGAATGAATAGAACCTAAGTGAGAATACAGGGCAGGTGTTGTTGTCTGTTTGAACACATGGCGAGTAAAAGGAAGAAAAACACTATATCATGACCAGTGAGAACAGTACACATAAACTAAGTAGATAGTTTAAATTCACACTATACCGCAACACCATAGGAAAGGGGGCAAATTTACTTTGACTATATCCCCACAGGAGAAAGTATTCCGATTTTTAGAAGTTTCCATTAGAGTCCTTGGAATGTAGAAAGAAATGATAAAAAGGAGAGCTTGCATGCATTTGTCAGAAAGAATTAAAAAGGAATGACATTGAGATTATTTCTATTCTGAACAAATAATGAAAATAAGGAGGAGCCATTAGGAAGAAACCTCCCCGTGTCATTCTCTTCATATTCAAGAGCATCATATCTGAATTCTTCCCCCTACTAAGGAGAAACGTGGCTTGCAGGCAGGAAAAAAAATAGGTTTTACTAAAAATTAATGTGAAATCTTACTGGGGACAGCTTCTGCCTCTACAGATTCTACAGTTAAAGTAATTAGAAAGATGGGCAAATGAGAGAGCAAGAGCAAAAGAGAGAGAGAGAGGCTATATCCCAAAGAGGCACCAGGGAGGACGTTGCCCATGGGAATTTATCAGAAAGAGTTAACAAAGCAAAGAGGAAGCCAGAAACCTGCAAGTCCAGGAAAACCAGCCCTCTTATTCATCTTTAATAAAATGCAAAGATAATAGGGCAGCCATATAAGGACTTTTATTTAATTTATGAAAGATACACACACCTGTACATATATACTTATGTGTATACTCTCACTTCAGCATCACTATATCTGCACCACTACACTTCCCCTTTGGTCATTAACTCTAAGTTACTTTTCTATAAAGAACCCCCCCCACACACACGCACTTACCCATCGCAAAAGACAAGAAAAAAATCAAAGGATCAAAATGAAAAGTGTAGTCAGAGGTGGTCAGGTTAGTTTCGAAGACACCAGATAGCCAACTAGCTGGCAACAAGTTTCTGGTACCCACTTAAGGGGCAGAAGATATCACTAGTCCTACACAAACAGGAGCTGGAGAAAAAAACTCACTTTTGATACTCTCTACTCTTCCAGGGTAGCTGTCTATCTTCATTTCGCTGTTTTCTAAATAAACTATCTTCTTTTATTTTAAACTGTCTCTGTAATTCATTACTGAAGCCAAGAGTTTATGATCCTGACAGAATCCCAGGAACTGCATGTTCCAGCAGAACAGTGGCATGGCGTGGCATGGCGTGGCATGGCGTAGCCTAATGTATACCCCTCCCCCAGACATGACACTAGGATACCTCAAATATAAAGGCACAGACAATTTAATTGAAGGTCAGGAAACTATAAAACACTAAGTACCATTTCTATATCTGAAAAGAATGAAAGACCCAGAAGTCCTGAAAATATACTATAAAGCTACTGTGATAAAATAAACATGGTATGGGAAAAAATAAACAAACCTGAGGATATGTGGAACAGACTAGGAGATGAAGAAGCAACCCCAAATACACTCATTCAACTTATCTTTGATAGAGGAACCAAACATGTTCAGTGGAATAAAGACAGCCTCTTTGATAAATGATCCTGGAAAAACTGTTTTTCCACACGCTAAAGACTAAAACTAGACTCATGTCTATCACTATGCACTAAAGTTCAAATGGATCACAGATCATAGAAATACTAAATTTACTGGATGAGAAAATAGGTAGAAATCTGGAAGACATACGTGTAGGTAGAGACTTCATAAAAAAAAACCCAGACTGTGAGGGGAAATATTACAAATAATCAACAAATGGGATCTCACCTTATTAAAAATTTTTTCACAACAAAATAAATCACCAACAGAGTGAAAATTCAGCCTACAGAGTAGGAAAAATTTATAGCCAGTTGTCAGACAAAGAACTTATAACTAGAACATACCAAAAAATTGAACAAAATCAGACCTCTCCCCAAAATTCAAAGGCCCAATCCAAAAATGAGCAACTGAGATGAATACACATTTCCAAATGAAGAAATAGAAATGGCAAATAAATACATGAAAAAATGTTCAATATCATTGTTCATTTGAGAGATGCAAATTAAATCAACACTGAGATTCCATCTTACTCCAGAATGAATGGCTATCTTCAAAAAGTCAACCAGCAACAAATGCTAGAGAGGCTGTGGTGAAAAAGAGCCCTTTCCCACTGTTGATGGGAGTATAGACTTGTACAAACACTGTAGAAATCAGCATAAATATTTCTTAAAAACCTAGGATTAGAGGTCTCATTTCACCCAGGTATTCCCCTCCTGGGTATCTTCCCAGAAGAATTAAAAACATCATAGTACAGTGATATATGTGCACCCAAGTTTATAGCAGCACAATTTATAATAGCTAAATCCTGGAAACAACCCAAGTACTCATTAACCAAGAAATGGATAAAAAAGATGTGGAGTTTTTTTCTACAACAGAGTACTACTCAGCAATAAAGAAGGATAAAGTGGAGATTTTTATAGGTAAATGAATGCAACTTGACAGAACATACTCATAAGTAAATAAATCACACCCATATGTGTAAACATCATATTGTCTCACTAGTGTGAGAAACTGAATGAGTAAATAAGATCCAAATTTTACACTAGATATTGTGATTTGGGAAGAAACTGTTCAAAAGAAAAGATAAACTATAAAAAGGGAAAGGGGAAAGGAAGAAAGGAAAAAATAAAAAATGTATGTATCACAAGATAGTTAAGATAGTTATACAGCTAGTTTCTCTTAGTTCATTGAAAAGAGAGGTTTGTGCTAACATTGTTTGGACAAGCTATCATGTCTATACTTTGTACTCTGAATAACTACCATAAAGACAACAATACACAATGTATTAATTATTGCAACTGCTCTACTAACCTGGTTTCATTGTTTTTTTTAACATTTTTTTCTTTAAAATAAAAAATAAATTATATAATCATTTTATCAATTTAAAAAAATTAATTGCTTATTTTGGTACATTTTATGTATACACAACAATCACATTTGTCATAGGGAATTTGTACCTAAACATGGCACTACTTGATTCTTCTTTTTCCCCTATTCCCCTCCTTCCCTTCAGTCTCCCATCCCTTGTTTACCAAAGCTTCGTTTCCTCTTTCTCCTTTTTCATTATCATGTTTTTCCTTTTTTTCCCATTCTTATTTTTCCCTCCTCCAGCCCTAATTCTGTTTCTCATTTGAACATTTTCTTCTTATAATTAGGTCATTTCTGGGCAGGGATGGAAGCTGTGGCTTTTGAAAAAACTGCAAGGTAAGCTATTCCCTTCCAACATTCAATATTTTCATTGAGTCTAATGTGTTCAAAGTAAACCTCAACAGCAGTCTTGAAGAAGATAAATAGGAAAGGTCGTAATCACAGTCCATGAAGAAAAAAATCACACTCCCTCTAGCTACTCTTTAATGATAGTGCAGAGGGTTGCAAACAGGTTAAAAATATAAAAACCTAACATACAAAATCTCACTCTAAAGTTAAACCAATCTTGAGTAATAGATGCACGATCCTTCTCTTGATATTCTGTATGAAGCTTTCCACCCTCCTTGTTGTAGTCAGGGTTTACAAGAGAAAAGATTTAATATAGGATACATAATTTATAGAATTATTTTATAATATTCACCCAAAGAGACAAATGCAAAAGAGTGAAGGATCTGTCCACATACTAGAGCCCCGAAGAGTTCAGCTAAGGGCCTAGGTCCTACACTGATGTCCTGCAGAAGTCCAGATAAAGACCTAGAGCCCATGGCAATGTCTCATGCAAGTCTGTATCAACAATCTGCACTAGGAAGGCCCAATGGTCAGTGGTGGAAACTAGAAACTCTGTGCCAGTGGGATTCAGGATCCAAGCCAGAAAGCTGAGAGATCTTTACTAGAGCCAAGAAAGGACACTCAAGGAAAAGACTATAGATCCCCCAAAGAGAACGAACCACAGCCATCCTCAGTGACAGCAAGTACCCCAGCTCCAATGATGAGAATAGCTGAGTTCATATCAGGAAAACCAGCATGACAAGCTTCTCCAGGAGAATGTACAGCACATCTTCCTCTCTTTTTATGCTGTTGGCAACACTTTTCAGGTGGGTCTTCCACACCCAGTACCACACTGACTCAGTTCAGCTGGGTGTTCCAAGTTAACCATTAGTTAATCCACCATGCTTGTGATCTTTATCCTCCATTTCTATTCTCTGTGACCCAAGAGGATGAACTCTACAGCCCACACCCCCTGACTTCTTTACCATCTGGGTTCTAGTCAGGTTCAGTCAGTGGGAGAAGGACCTCTCAGAAGGCAGAGACAGAAACTTCTCCCCAGTCTTTCTCTATCAGCAGATGTGTCTTTCTGAGACCTCAGTTGATGAAGATGACTCTCTTTATGGTTCCCAGTCTTTCCAGGATCCAGGGACACTTTATACGTGCATGCCTTCCAAAAGCATGCAACACTCTTGCTATTTCTGAAATCACCAAGGAAGCTCAAGTTATCAGTATTCAAGGAGACTACACAATTTGTCATTTTAGAAAGTCTTTCATCAGTGTTCATTTTAGAAAACGTCTTAAATGCAAGCTCATTGAAGCATTTTTCCCCCATCACAATAAATTTTTCACAAAAAACTTTTCAAAGTAACTATATAAACCCGCAAATTTCAAAAGTTTTGAGTAGGAATCATTCAGAAGTAAGAAGCTCACAATAGTATGATTTTTGGCTTAAAATGTTTTTTTGAAAGAATATAATTAAAAAATAATAAGACAAATTTCCCCAGATAGCTATTTGATTCTTCATTTAGATCAGTATAACATCACAGATATAAAATATTTTGGAATGCATTTAATTGATGTGAGCCATGAAAATAACTAAGGATGTCATATCAAGAGCAGAAACACATTCTCTGTTTTAGTTTTGCCCTTTGCTATTCTGTGGGTTCAGTTCAGTATGTGTAAACTCATTTATAAGAGTGACTGTGAAAATGTTACAGAAAATTTTCACTCTATTTTTCTGTGTCTCAGATTGTGCTGATTTTGGATATCTAAAAAGTAATATTATCAAAAATGTTACAATTTTGTACAATTAAAAATTAGATCTTGTTCCTTAATTATATGTTGACTTTCTTTTAGATGAGCTTCATATTTTTATTTAAAATGTTATCTAACTTTTAAAAATTAAGCATAAGGATGCAATTATTGTTACTACAATACTTAATTATATGAGTACTTTTTTTCTCTTGAACTCTAATTTCCTTGGACAGTAACACATTGCAATCATTTCTATATTTTCAAGATAATGAAATATAATGAACCTTCATAAATGTATTTAGAATTAATCGTGACAGCCTTACCACCTGCTCTGATAATCCTTTTCCTTACTTGTACTATGTTCAAAGTGTGTTTCACAAATTTTACCATTAATTTTGTGAAATGGAGTTGAATTTTCTTTGTTTGATTATTTCACAAAGACAGTCTGCCACGCACTCCTGAATATTCACATGTCTGTCTAGGGCATGATTAGGCTTCCCTTCCAACACATGCTGAAACAGCATATATAGTAGGTATAGTTTCTGTTAAAGTGTGTGTCTTCACAAATAATGCTTTTTGCATGCATAATTGATGGCTCATCCAGACAAGAAAGTTTTACTTGAACTTCTTTATATTTTCTGCTTTGAACATCAGAATCGTAACTTATTAGTTAAATCTGCAAATTGAATAAATTCAGAGAATAAACAAGTCCTAAAGTTGTAAAAGGATTATATTGCCTACAGTAACTGAAGAGTACAGACTCCACGAAAATAAGGAAGATCAGCAAAGATAAAAAAACAGGTAGTAAAAGAAAAAGACACTTTTCCTTGAACCATGGATGAAAGGAGAAAAGTATCAAATTGCAATTTCCAACTACCAGTCCTCCTCATTCATTTAAAAAAAGGCCCTATGATTTCTTCTTATGTCATATTGTCAAATATCACTACTGTGTGGATTAAATATTGTTTAAAGTATTTACTAGTTTAACAATTGCTTTAACAGCTTTGACATTACTTATATGTGTACTAGCCATAGATTAAAAATATCACTGACCAAGGAAAATGACTAGAGCTGCACAAAGCAATTTGTGAAAGTATAATTCTCTGCAATCTCTTTCTTCTCCTCTGGTGCCATGATTCATTATTTCAAATACAGGAAAAATTCTAAATCTACATGTTTTGCTGGGACAGACTCCAATACATTTACACTTTGACAAAACCTCCTTCACTACCATGCTAACTCTGCCTTCTAGTTCTGTGGTTAGATTCTATCTGTAATAGTGAGATGCAAAATTGTGCTGTGTTTTAAGAATGTGTAGCTTTAGCCCACAAAGCAGCGATTGTTTCATGAAACTTCTAGGAAATATAATAGTTTGACATTTCCTGTTTCCACCTCTAACTTCAAACATTGGCATTCACATCCTCAGAGAGTATTAGATTATGAATCCAGTCTTCTATAGATGGATGATTTGTCTGCTAGACAAGAAAGAGCATATCTCATATGCTTACTCCATCAACCACTCTATCCTTCCAAAAATAAGTGATGCAAAATTCCTCTTGTGTCAGTGATTAGCTTTACATATTACTCTTTTGCTTCTTCCAAATATGGCCTGGTTCTCATCTAGCTGAATTCTTGTTCATGGAATGTCCAATCCTGTGAGAAGCAGTAGGGAATGTGAGCTTGGGATATAGACTCGGCCGGTTAAACAAAACCCAAACATAAGTCTACTAGCTAAGGTATTTTCAATTCAATAATTGTGTGACAGGGTTATGTAGGAAACTTAGATATTTGGGGGATTTTGATATATTTTGTTTCTTAGATTTACTTAAAGAAATAAATTAGTCTTAATTTATTATTGATTAACAAATAAAGATTATATATATTTATAACCCATATTAGTTTGATGTTTATATACTTTGTAGTATGGATCAGTCAAGTAAATAATTCACATATCTACCACCTCACATTTTTTATGGCAAACACATTTAAAAGTATTATCACATAAATTTTCATGTGTGCAATATATTATTAGCAAGAGATGCCATACTGTGCAATAGATCTAAATTTATTTCTCCTGTGTAAGTGAAATTTTGTAGCCTTTGAACAGCAAGTTCCTTAATCCTTACTCTCACCCCTGACCTTGTTAACTACCAGTCCATTTTCTGGTTCTACAAGTTTGATTCTTTTAGGTTTTGCAAATAAGTGATGTCATGTAGTAGTCAGCTTTCTGTGTATATTTCACCCATGATAAAATTATTTCTTTTAGAATTGTGTACATGTGCCACATTTGCTTTATACAATCATCCATCAACAAAAACCTAAGTTTTTCCATGTTACAGATAAGGTGAATAACATGGCAGTAGACATGGGAGTACCGATAACTATTTGACATATAGATTTATATTCTTTGGATATATTTACAAAAGGTAATTATTGGGTCATATTGTAACCCAATTTTTGCCTTTTGAGGAAATTCTAAACTTTTTTTTTTTTTTTTTTGGCAGTACCGGGTATTGAACTCACAACCTTGCACTTGCCAGACAGGCCCTTATGCCGCTGAGCTAAATCCCCAGGCCTAGCTCTTCTAATTTACATCTCCACCAATAGTGCATAAGGGCTATCTTTTCTCCCCATTTTTTAAATACTTATCTCTTATTTTTTAAATAATAGCTTAAGAGTGCAAGTTGTGGTTTCTATTTGGAGTTGGTAAATGTATATAACACATCTTTTTTTCTGTTTTTATCCCTTTTCATCTCCTTCCTCTCCTCACTCCATCTCTTGATCTCTATTTCACTTCGAGAAAGATCTATCTATCTATAGTTTGCTCATTATTTATTTTTTTGTTTCTCATGTAAGCTTGTATATCTGATATATTTCACACAAGATTATGGTTTCAAAGTACATCCATTTTCCTGTAAATGACTCAAGTTTATATTTCTTTGTGGCAGTTTTGTACTTTATTGTGTATAGCTACCACATTTTCTTTATCCATTCATCTGTTGATGTGAATAGAGGTTGCTTCTAAGACTTAGCTATTATGAATTACATTGATATAAACATGGGTATGCATGAATCACTGTACTATGGTGTCTTTAATTCTTTTAGGAAGATATCTAAAGAAGGAATAGCTGAGGCAAATAGAATTTCTTGTTTTACTTTTTGAGCAATCTAGAATGGAATCTTGCATCAAAATGAAACCTTTCCTGTTTACATCTCCATATATTCAGTATGATTACTACTTACTCCAGCAATACTTTCTAGATAAGTAGTTTAATAATTACTTTTAAATTTTGACATCTGAGACCATAGATCATTTTTTGAAGAACTTAAATATTGTAAATATTAAATAGTATTGTTTAGAATTGAACATGTAGTATGAGTGATTTATTAATTTTGAATGCATTAGCATTTTTGTTTTACTATCATCAAAAATCTTTTACTTGGCCAATCAACATAAATTTTTAAAAATACTTTAACTTACTTGTATTATCAGTCAGGCTGTGTCTTGGTTACTTTTCTCTCATTGCTGAGACAAAATACCTGACACCCAACGTGAAGGAAGGAAAAGTTTATTTCTTACAGTTTTTGGAGGTTTCAGTCCATATTCAGTTGACTCCAAGGCAGGGTGGTATGGTCGGCTGAGCAGCCCCCATTCATGGCGGCCTCAAACAGCAAGAGGAAAAAGGAATAAGGGAAAGAAAAGCCTTTGCTTATATTCTATGCCCACTTTGCGCCTGGGTGGATGCAGTGCTCACACTACCAATCCTAGCACTAGACAATGAACCAAGCACAAATGCTAATTCAACCACCTCCATGACTGCATGAGGCTGGGATGGAGGTGGAGGGAGGCACCTAGACACAAACCATAACAAGCTGTTACAACCATTATCCAGCAAAAAAAAAAAATTAACCATTCCTTCAACCCACCTGAGAAGGTAATCTTGAGCAAAAGTCATCAGAAAGAACTGACTCACTCATTGATGTTTATATTTTTGCTAAATTTCAGCAGCCAAATAGACCCTTTAAAGTTGTATTTACAGCTTTAAAAGGAGTCATGGATAACAAAACCAAACTAATGAACTCTTAGTTCAACAGTAAATGTTTAATTACCAGAAAGTCAAAACACTTAGATTATGCCAAATCACTTATTCTTTCTCATGAGCAAAAGTCAGAATGTGAAAGAACTAGATACATTTGTAATTTTATTTTCACCCTTGAGAAAATACAATGTCTAATAATGAAACAGGGAGACAGATTGCTAATTTTATTATGATGAGCCCTAAGATTAAGCTGCAATCATTTTTTGGTGGCATAAGATTAAATGGCAATCATTTTTTGGTTGCATAATTGCTATTTCAAAACACCCAAAAAGAAAAACTTTCCTAACATTAAGATAATGAGCCTCAGATGGCTGAATGGAACATCTTGCCTAGATTTGTGAATCCTGACATATACAACATTGAAAAATAAACCTGTAGATTGATCGTTAATTGCTGGAAAAAAATAGTTCACATTTTAAAAAATAGTTCACATTTTAAAAAATTCCAGTTGTTTCAGCATAACATTTATATGAAGTTCAAAGAAATACTTAGTTGTTTCAACTTCTAACCCAAAAGCATCTCTCCATTTTATACAACTCATTGCATTCATTCTGTACATTTATGACTCTGAAAATTATCTAATAACTATCTAGTTAAACCTCTCTTGACTCTTTGCCACATGCAAAGGAATTAAATCCCATTTAGTGTTTTCTACATTTTGATTGGCTGAATCTCTTCCCAGATCTAACAGTGAAGAAAGGCAAAATTTAATCAACTGACACCCAAAATTGGGCACAATAATTCCTAAAGAGGAAAAAAAATAGTTGATAAAACAGAAGTTTTATACTCAGTAAACCAGGAATAAACACTGTACCTATGCATGCAACATAATTATAGGTCTTCAAAGCTGACTTGGCATTAACTTCTGCGTATTGATGGGTTAAATTCATAGTGGCTGTCACATTGTGACCAAGAATAGAAACCAAGGTTTATAACTGTATGAGGGAATCATTACACGTGAAAGCATTTTTTAGTTGCTGTGGTTTAGAACTAAAATTGCCCCAGAAAGGCTCATATATTCAGAGATGAGGCTTTTGGAAGGTGATTAGATCTTGGTGGCAATATATATATATATAACAGTGGATTAACCCACAGATAGGTTCATAGCTGAAAAGGGTTGTAGGAGCTGGAGGCTAGCTGAAGTTACTAGGGACATGACCTAGAAGGTTGTATCTTGGCCTGGGCTTTTTTCCTCTCTCTCTACTTTTTGGTTTCCTAGGGTGAACAGGCTTTCTCTGCCAAGCCCTCTCACCATTTGTTTCTGCATTGGAGTCACAAACCATGGACTGAATCTTCTGAAAATTATGAACCAAAATAAACCTTTCCTTCTTTAAATTGCTAAGTCTCAGGTATTTTGTCCCAGTGATGAGAAAGCTGAAGCTAATATGTTAGCAATGTATTTGTTTGTTTCTGTCTGATTGGAAAGTTCTGGAGAATATATATTAACCTAATTTCTATAGAACAAAGATTATCACTTAGAATTGGTTTATATTTGTGTGTATTACATAATGTTACATATAAATAAAGTTTATGGTACAGTTATATAAGTAAGATTTAAAAATCTGTGCATTCAAGTACATACTAGCAATCAAATTTTGAATTGGAAATATCAGTATGAACCTAATTTTCTTTTTTTATTTTTGAAAGACAGTATAAGATCTTGATGAATTTAGAAAAGTTATATAATACCAGCTAAAGACTTCTGTTGACAGTAATGTTTACCTCAAGAGATGTTAAGATCTTGATATAAATCAACAGATGGCAACTAATAAATATAAATGTATGCACATCCAAGAGGTGAGACTTTGACACAGCCCATTTGAAGCTGAAGCAATTGCTAATAATCTTTGAAAGATAAATAAATACAATATGGATAACTCCCAAATAGATTAAATATTTTTATACCCAAAGGAATTCATAGTTTCAGGACTGACTTGATTTATGTACTGGCCTATAAAAGAAAGCTGAATGCAGAATATATATTCACACAGCAGGATAATCCTAGGATCCTTAAAATAATTGTTCATTTCTTTTGAAAATGATAGACACAATGAGAATATCCAGAATGAGCATACATAGAACTGTAGATTTACAGGACAAACTTTACTCAGCATTAGAAGAGAAATATTATGCAATATTTTATAAATTTTATAAATTTACCTCCCTGGATATTAGATTCTAATTTAAAATATAATAGAGTATAAAAATCAAAAAATAATCATACTTTAAGGCTGAATTACTTTTATTAGAACTCATAAAATGCATAACGTCTGATTCAGGTTATTTTCTTATAATCTATTTGCTTCATTATTAAGGAAGTCTGTTACAGAATCAAAGTATTTTACACATAAAGTTTATCATGTACAATTTAGAAAGAAACATGAAATTTTGGACACTGAATTTACTGAAGAACAGATAAAAGTTACACAAAGAAAATTTTAACATGTAATATTTAAAATCTTGCATATTACTTTAGTGGTATTAATAAACTTAAACATATGGAAATAAACTGAAGAAAACATACACAGTCTGATTATATTTAGAAACCAAACTCTTAACAATTACCATCTTGAAATACATGAATGTTCATATATGAAATATTTGCATGTATTACAAAGATTATATTTTTATATATTCCATTGTTTTATGCATATATTTCATGCAGTATAGTTTATAAAATTGTCCAAGATTGCTCATCTCTCTGTACAGCTTATTAACAAATGCACAGTCCATATTTTTCTGGAGTATATTTCTAAAAATATTTGTATTAAAAGCAAACTTGGGGATAGAAGTAGAGTCTCCATTAGAACAAGGACAGGTGTGTTTACAGCTCTGAGGGGTATCCTATGTGAAGAGGGTAGACATATGCAGTGCCCGGTATAAAAATAATTCAAGTTTCCTAAATACAGGATTGTGTGTGTGTGTGTGTGTGTGTGTGATGAAATCTACTATGCACACAAATAACATCTTGCCTCCTTCATGTTGTCTAACAGGAATCATAGCTTGAGAAAGCAACAGACACACAGGTGCACCAAAACAGAACAAAACTAACATTCAGTCTATTGTTATTGTTGCAGGTAGTAAATGATCCTTTGTCTTTTATCTAGAAGTCTTTTGTCTTCACTAGTACCCAAGAGATGTGGAAGACTAACTAGTGGACTTGAATCTGGTAAAACTCCTGGACATTGGCATTCTGTTGTATGTGTTTTGATAGTTTAGTAATGTTTAAAAGTTTGAATACTCTAATTTATATCTAATTCTTTGAAGTCTGTTTAATATTGCTACTGAAAATGCCATGAAGTGCCACGGCAGCTCTATATGTGCTTCACCATAATTTCTTGATGCCAACCATTTCTTCAACAAATACTGTTTAAAGAGAAATTGCTCCTCCTTAACCAAACTACTGATGTACTTATCCTTAGTTCACATGCTCATTAGTGATCTAGTCAGGTGTATTTAAATACATAAGACAAGATAACATAACATCAATATTACCTCCTAAAGCTGCCATCATGACCAGAAACTCTAGAAAAGTGAGATTCTACCTGAAAGATACCTTAGTATATCTGACACCAACCCTGATAATTCTCCTAAAAATTTACTGTTTAGAAGCTATCAATAATAGTCACTGTATCAAGATTTTATGCCTTGATTTCTTTGTAAAAAATAAAAAGGAAGTACAATAATTTAAATAACACATTACTACTGTATTCTTACAACTAGTGAGCAAAGGCAATTCAGTTCTTTACATGAAAAGATATTATAATTTTAAATTATTATTTGAGTTCAACACTTCTCAAGATGCTTTTGTCTTTCTCTAAAGAAAATACAATTTATTTCCAAGAGGAAATGTCTTTCCTGTTCGTGGTTTGATAATATGAATGCTGCATCTTTCTAAATTACATTTCATCTTACTTCTAGCAATGTATGGATGTATTTTTTAATTTGTATTAATGTATGTTTTCAGTACAAGTTTACATTCTTTGTGTAGCATTAATACATGCACATTACACATTTTAATTACTTTTTCATCCCATTTCCTTTCCCCCCTTCTTTTTATCTCTTAATTCCCCTCACATTTTGAGAAAACTGTATCTCCCTACTTCTTATTATGGATCTTTTATTTGGCTCTGTATTTATAGTTTGGATTTGTCATATAACAGAAACCATGCAATATTTAAGTTTATGTGTCATCTTTATTTCACTTAGATGTAGTTTCAAGGTACGCCCATTTTCCTACAAATGACTCTAGTTCATCTTTCTTTTGAGCACTGTGCAAGTCAGTATCTCAGTTAGTCTCTCAGAAGATATTAATTTTACAATTTGCCAAACTTCTATTTAGATCTCCCTCTCTGATTTTGTTTCATGAAAAACAAATTCTTATATTAGTTTTATTAATTTGAACTTAGTGTAAGGAAATTACTTGATATCCCCCAAAATATGATTTTTGCTATAAATTTTTGATGACTTTACAAAATACCTGATATAAAAATAAGTTTTGATGTAGTTTTCTGTTTTCTTTTATTCACTTTGGGACAGTGTTATACATAGAGCAGAATGATAAAGTTAGGAAAATCTGGGCTAATGTGATAAACTATGGTGATTCCTAACTGTACCTACAGTTAGGCTTCAAAATGAAGTAAATTGTTAATGTGAAAATCACAAAAATGTTACCTTCCAGTGACTTATGTAGAGCCTGTACTTTGTTTTAAAATATGTAATTGATAAACAACATATTCAAGATATGCAACATGATGACTGTGTAATGATTATTGCAATCAAATTGATTAGTACATCTGTCATCATCCATGCCACACATTAGCTCCCCAGAACTTGTTCATCCTATAACTGAAAATTTGCATCCTTTGATTGGATCATTCCTGTATGTAACTGCCTTTAGCTACTCATTGAGTGTGTCATTTCTATTCTGATAGGTTACTAGGTAGGAATTTTTACCTAAAATAGCCAGCCAAATACAGCCAAACAAATAAAATTCTGAGATTTGTTAACATGTCTTTAATGAACATTTGCTGGGGAAAATGAGAAATTAGTAGTTTGTGGTGCATGTTGGTGTCACGAGTGGTCGCTCTGATGATAATGGTTGAAGAAAAATTATACGGTGAGTTGACTTCCCTGATTGCTCTTTAGAAAGTATGCATTGAAGTTTTTATTAAAAGCCAAGAACTCAAAATTAGAGATGTACTTGGAAAGTAAGAAAAACCACACCATCTTTACAAAAATGTACTCTTGGCAAAAACAACAAATCATTTGTGAGTAATTATCATGTTTAAATATTAATTAAAAGAGTTACAGAGTTGTAGCACGAATCTAATTTGCAAGATGTCCTATGCTAAAGAAACACCCTTGCTAATTAGAACAGCTCCTCCTCCTCCTTCATCTGAAAGAAAAATCATGCATTAATTTGACTTGAAGAAACCATCTCTAAATGTCATACAAATTCTCCTTAGTACCATTCCTTACTATCCTTTGCTTATAATTCCATAACTGAATTGGAATAGTGCAGAAGGACATATAAAATATATGCGTCATGAAGACAAAATGAGTAGACCAAATTGCTAAGTCTTGTAAAGTTGAAAATCTAGGAGTTTGAAAGTGTAAAGTAGTGTATTCCTAAAGTATTAGAATCAGAATGACAAAATATGAGATGTGATTGAAAAATATGGGGTGTGCTTTGGTTTATAGCTAAGGTGTCCTCCTAAAGCTTCATAGGCTCATATCTGCTGCTTTAGGGAGGTGATTGATCATCAGTGAACTAGTCCCTTGATAACTAATAAGTTTAAAACTAGACAAGATTTTGGAAGGTGAAGCCTGGTCAGAGGAGGTGAGTCATGAGGGTGTGTTATGTAAGGTTCTATCTTCCTCATTTCTCCCTCAGTCTCTTTCCCTCTGCTTCCCGTCTGCTTTGTCATGGACAGATCTCCTCTGCCATGCCAGCCTGCCTTGGAGCTGACCAACTATAGACTGAAACCTCTACAATCTGTGAGCAAAAATAAAACTTTCTTCTTTTAAGTTGTGGATGTCTGGTATTGTCTCTCAATGAGAAGAAAGAATTGAAGATAGCACTGTGTAAATTTTTAAAAATTTATTACAATAAAAGAAATGTTAGCATTAATCTACCTAAGTACACCCCCTCTCATTCAAACACACTTATTCCATCATTCTTGCTACTTTCTGAAGTAGTTCCAGAAGTCCTTTCTCATAAGTGTCTTTATTTGTGCTATTTTGGCTGCCTGAATGCCTGGACTCAATTCAAATTACTTCCCTCACAGGGCCATATTAACTTTGAGAAAGAGTCAAAAGTTGCATCGTGCAAAATTAAGTGAATAAGATAAAGGTGGACACACCATAACTTTTATGAGGTTGCTTTTCCATTGATTAGCACCCAGCAGCTGCATTACCATATTTTCAATCATATTTCATAAAGACACTCACAGAAGGGGAGCTCCAGAACCACCGCATCAGAAAGTGGCAAGAATGATGGAATATATGAAAAGAGGCGGACTAATGGCAGTTTGACTCTAAATGTATTAAATTATTTTAAAAAGTGTTAATATTCACCATATTTTTGTCACATCCTGTATAAAACTAAAACAACTTTATGAATATATTTTCCTAGGATTCAGAATCTCATGTGCTGATGCACATTAAGTCCATGTCATTAGCAGAAGGTACTTTTTGGAATAGAGTCAACAATCTTCTACACAAGTTAAAACTTTGACAAACAGTGCCTATTGTCACTTGAGATGCCAGAACTACCCCACCAAAAAAAAAAATCCCTAAATTTCAAGGAGGTGAAAGAGAACCATTATGAGCACCTAATCGTCCACCATCCGTCTCCTTATCGCATTTCCTTGGAAGACCCACAGGACACTAACCTGTCTAAGACATTACAAGATGTGTTGGAAGATCAGAAACATTCTCAGGAAACACTTTAGGCTAGAGAACATAGGACTGATGGTGAAATGTACAGTGAAAATTATTTTTCTGATTTCAGTGAGAGACAAACAGTAGGATCCCAAGTGGTCAGTAACAGTAGTTACCATCACAGTCAGAAGGGTTGACAAGGTCACCGGACAAGCAGTAAGCAAAGTGTTTTTTGCAGTGGGGTTCTGTGGCAATGGCTGTTGGTCATGGTATCATAAAAATAAAGTGGATGGTTGGATGACCAAGACTGTGAAAGTGTTTCTTGACAAAAACTAGCCAAAAACTTCTAGATTTAGCTAATAGAATTTTATGTTCAGATATAGCAGTAGGAATTTGTAGTACTGTTTCCAGCTCATAAACCTAAAAGCACTGCCATGAAAAAGAGGCTTTTTGATGAAAAACCTTGAAATATGTATTCCTTCAGTCTTCTTACAAGTTTTCTCTGGAGGGACCCATTGCTACTTGTCACAGTGAATGAGCATTATGGGAAGATAAATACCAGAACTTTAGAAGAGATGTTATATATTTGCTCCACACATGCATATTTCATAGCCAGCAGAATCCTGCTTCCATCATTGAACCAAATGAGTGAAGGAAAGAGTCCAAATGTCATCCAAAAACTAACGATTAACATTACTGATAAAAGAAACTAAAATCAGCACTCTATTCCCAGGGGTAATACGTTGATTATTGTTATTATCAAAGGTTCACAAGATATAGAGGTGGTCATTAGCACATCTTTTGACCACTGAAAAACTGAGATGAAAAACCAATATTGTATTTAATTTGCAATGCTGGTTAAAGCTACAATTTTTGCTAAATAGAAACTAGAGTTGTCCATTGACCGAGAAATGGATAAAAAAGTGTTTTTCATACAATGGAACACTACTCAGCTATAAAGAAGGATAAACTTGAGACATTTATAGGGAAATGGTTGCAATTTGGGACCATAGTCATAAGTGAAATAAATCAGACTCACATGTGTAAACATTGTATGGTCTCCCTAGTATAAGAAGCTGAAGGAGTAAATAAGATCCAAAATGTACAATAGATATTATGAAATGGGAAGAAACTATTCAAAAGGAAAGTGGAACTGGGATGGGGAAAAGGAGACAAGAAGAAAAGAAAAGGAAATATATTTTTTTAAAAAAATACTTATATTACTGATTTCTATCATATGTTATTCCTCCAAAGACAGAATGGATTGATACAGACCAAAAGGGTAACACTGACTCCATTAAAAAATTTTTTTTATTCCTTTGCTTGAAACCAAGGGCTCAGTAAATTTAGTGCGCTTATTCAAGAGGAAAATACTTCCAGCAGATAATGTGAATACAGGTCCCTTAAACAAGAAACAAGAGTACAACTATTAAATTTCTATTACTGTTGTAACAGATCACCACCAATTCTGTGCCTTACAAAATGCACAAACATTACCTTGCATATCTGTAGATTACAACATGGATCTCATGGGGCTCACATCCAGACAGACAGAAGGACTCCATTCTTTTAAAGGGACTCTAGCAGATAATTTTTTTTTAATTTTACACTTTCTAGAGTAATGCCAGTGAACTTTTTAAAGCTTTCAATAATAACAAACAGCTAAGGCACATGTGCCACAGGCTTGCCACCCTTGTTCAGAGGACATATGCGTTTTGACACTCCAGGTTCCCTCCCTCCATTTGCAAAGTCAACAGTATTGCATCTCTCTAACCCCATTCATTAGTCATACCCCTCTCTGTCTCTTTTTTTCTGCCTCCTCTTTCCATTTTCAGAGACGCTTAGGTTTACATTGAATTTGCCTAGATAATTCAGGAAAATCTCTC
Organism: Hydrochoerus hydrochaeris; assembly: GCA_004027455.1. NCBI lineage: Eukaryota > Metazoa > Chordata > Mammalia > Rodentia > Hydrochaeridae > Hydrochoerus > Hydrochoerus hydrochaeris. The sequence continues at coordinate 20,682 of PVLA01006756.1, forward strand.
TATCTGATAAGCAACCTTAATTCCATATGCAAACATAAACTTTGCCTTATAACCCAACAAATTTAGAGTCTAGAGATTAGAAAAAAAAAACCACTGTGGGGTGAGAGATTTAGTCTGCCAATTGTGATATTTCTTGGCTATTTAACTCTTCATATGCTGTCAAACTCAATGACAAAAAAATAAAGGCCCTTAACTAGAAATGATGATTAGTCTTCTTTGTTGAGAGGAAATTGCACACTAGACTCAGGAATGAAAGGACTAAGAACTCAGAACTTGTAAGATGAATGAAGAAAAGACAGTGGGATTGAAAACAGAAACACACAAGTCATCTAGACATTTTAACCATTTGGAATGAGGTGAGGCATCCTGTCTGTGTCAGGAGCACACTAAAACAGGAATGAATGAGAAAAATTGCCTCCTAGCTTTCTCAGTAGAAAGCAAACAAAATACAAGTAAGACTCTGTGAAGTGAAGGTATCGCTATCAGTCAGACCATCTCAAAGTGCCCAAGCAATCACTAAGATCTACAGAGATGCACTGGTGTAATTTCTTTCATTCTTTACAGTCAATGCTGCCTAAAATTGGCAAGATCAATTTTAACGAAAACATTTATAACAATCCAGGACAAGTTAGCTTTAAAACTGTACTCCTTTTCATTGTTGGGGGGGGGGAGATTTAAAATCATTCAAAACAACTAACTTGAACTTAAGACACTCATTTTTTATTCTGCATTTACGTCAGTTCTAATCATAATCGCTGCTTTCACAAATCCTTACAAATCTTTGTACTTTTACATTTATTATATACCATTTTAATTGTTTGCTAGTCTATTCTATTTCCACATTTGACTTAAGGATAGTAACATCATCATTCATGTATAGCACAGTTTCTGATAAATAATATTTACACAAGAATGGGAGGGGCTGGAGATTTAGCTCAGCTGTATAAGCACCAGCTTGGCAAGCACAAGGTTGTGAGTTTGATCCGCAGCACCAAAGAACCATAAATAAAAAATAAAATAAAATAACTGCTCCATTTAAATAAATTAATTTAAATGTTAAAAATAAAACAATGGGATACCATGTCTGTCTTAATGCCAAAAGTACTTTGCATGTATGACAGCGCTAATAATAGTTATAATAGCTTCTCAATATAAGTAGAATATTGACATGAAGCACTTGACTTTAACTCATTAGATCTTTACAACTACTAGATGATACTATGCTCTTTTTTCCTGATCAAAAGTACCTGCAAGTTAAAGACCACTTTAAACAAATGGTCTTTAATTTGTATCTGTTACCTGAGAGACAGAAATGTCTGTGCTTATCTGTCCTTCTTTTCTTTGATAAAACTATTAGTATATTCAGATTGCTATATGAAAATATTAATGATTGTGTTACTTAAACAACAAACATCTATTTCCCACATTTCTAGAGACTGAGAGGTTCAAGGTCAAGGCGCTGGTAGATTTGGTGTCTGGTAGAGCTTGTTTCCTAGTTTATAGACAGCTGGACCCTAAATCTTCACATGCAAGAAGGGAACAAGAGGGATTTGCAGAGTGTCTTTTATAAGGAAACTAATCCCATTCACAAGGGCTCCACCCTCATGACCTAATCACCTCCCAAAGTCTTCACCTCCTAATAACATCACACAGGATGTTAGAATTGCCATGTGTTAAATATATGGCAGAAGACACAAATGTTCATTCCGAAACGGTATTCCTGAAGAGGAAAACACATAAATTTGTTATTTCCTCAGTGGTACCACTTTATCTCCCCTTTTCTTTCTATTCTATAACATTAAGAGCTAGCAGACCTACAGTTCCATGTCAATGGTCTTTTTAACAGGAATCATTTATGTAAGAATGTTTTCCAGGATACTAGTTAGAGTGCTGTAGTCCCGCAAGTGAACTAGGTTTTTTCATTTGTCTACTGTTCAGACAGCTGCAGGGGAATGCCTAAATGAGATTTTACAAAGTGATAAATTGAATAGGTCCAAATAATCTACTGCAATAACAATGTAAGACTTATATTCTTCCTGTTAGCCTCTTTTTCTCTCACCATAGGGACTGAAATTAGAATTATGGTTTTGATTCTCTCATGATAGCATCATCGTCTTCCTGTATTGTCTTTAGTTTTGACTGCTGTGATAGCTGTTGTACTTCCTGCATTCAAATACCGTCCCAAGATCAGAATACAGTGCAAGGATAAAACTTCTACTGTATTCATCTATCATGTTTTTTGTGATTGCATACTCTACCTAATGTCACAAATCCTTTAAATACTAAGAGGAGAAATTTCAGATTTGTTAATATTTAGGGGCTGTTTGTTCCTACATCAAAAGCTTCCTACCTTAATTGGTATAGATCTCACCTACAGAAAAAAAAAAGTTTGTAAATGAATCAGAAAAAAAAATCTGACAGTATCATTCCAAGCCTAATCTGTTATAAGATCATTTCTCAACAGATATTCAGAATACCTCCAAGTCCAATAGAATACTTGCTAAAACAACATGAAGATTTCCTTTAATATATTTCAAAAAAGTTGAAATAACTAAAACAAGTAGACCAAAATCTTGATAATTTTAAAATCTAAGCAATAGCCATTCTTTCTACTTTTAAATATATTTGAATTTTTTTATAAAAAGAGATTGAAGTTGACTCTACAGAAAGAACAGAAATAAAACTAATATTAGGTGAAGACATAGTTTACATATTTTGATTGGCATGATACAATAATGGTAGTTATGATGATGGACTCTAATAATGCAAAAATAAGATTATCCAAAATTATTTCACTACTATTGGACACATTTACTACAAGGAGCATATACTTACTTTGCCTTTTATTGGACTATATAAAACATATTTAAACATTATCTGTCATTTGATATAAACAATAACTTGGCAGCTTGATATTGTAATTGAGTAGTTATTATGGTGAAAGGAAAGATTTATTATCTTTTTAAAATGAATATGCTGATGTAAATTATTATTAGAGAAGATTTGGCCTTAGAATAAAAATTAGGATGATAACCAAACATTTTCTAAAACTTCATATGTGACACACTGAAGACTAGGTATGAACAAGACCCAGTTCTGCCCTTAAAATGTACATGAGTTGAGTTACAACACTGTACTTCACAAGCAAGTATAACTGCTAGGTATTCATTAAAATAAGGTTAGCTTGTTAAAAAGAATTAGCATTCTAGTGGTAGCAAATTCTGCAACTTATAGGAAATAGTTTAACTTCATTAAGACATAGTTACTAAAATATGAGGTTGGATCAGGCTGCTTTATAGAATTATAGATATTAAAGTGATACATAACAAAACCCTGTAACACACCCAAAATATTTTTGCTGTTTAATTTATATAGATAATTCATTGTTGAGTTTTGTTAGCATAAAGAATCATTTCGAATCTGTCTACTGGATTTCTTGGATTCAATATGGATTGAAATGACAAAATAACTATATTTTTCTTAGATACTACCCAAATTTATACTCTAACAACTTTATCCAGGTAGAAAAGAAACACATACTTTATGTTAGTAGGCTACCTTATTATCTAGGCTATTTATCTGTTTTTCTGAAAGATCTTTTTTGGAAAATTATATAAACGTTTCAATTTTTCAAAATTGTGGGATTTATTTGATATTTGGATATAGTAATTGTCTTCTTTTGAGCACTAATTTCTATCAAATTCAAAATACATTTTTCTACTTAAATTTTTTACAGTGTTAAAATAAGGATGAACACTAAATGATTAATGAAAGGCTAGCTTAAATGTTGTCAATTATCTGAATCTGTGGACACATCACTGACATTTTCAAACTTTGTCTTGCTTATTTCACTTAAATCTTATTTTATGTTAAGTAATCCTAAGATTTTTTTCTAGATTTCCATAAAAATAGAATTATATTTTGCTTAGCTTTTCTTATTTTTATCTTAAAATGAAAAAATGAATAAAATGATAATAGAATTTCAAACAAAATAATAGGAGATTAACAGTGGTTTATGTATTTTGTGTTATCTTCAAAGCAGTTGCTCAGGCTACAAGATAAAGGCATGAAAAAATGGTCAAACAATGAAAGCATAAACTGTTCTTTTTGATGATCCTAGAGAGATCAGTAATATAATAATATTTTCCCTTCTTTCTTTACTACTTTCCCCCACCCCAGTTATTCTTTCTTTCCTTTTGTTTCTAAGTATATTAACTAAATGTATCTTTATCATCCTCTTTAAACATACTATACATAATTGCATAGCTATTTAAGTCTACTATCCATTTATCATGAAATTAAAATAAGAATATGCTTTAAAACAATACCATCATCTTTAGAATCAGAGTTGCAGAACAGTGGTACATTAAAGCTTTAAGATATTTCTTGTTAGTACTGATAATAATTGTGAAAAACTTGAAAGAATCCAAGTATTTATCAATCAGTGAAGAATTAATTACAACAAACCCAAATTATGGGAGAAGTACTTTTTAACCTCAAAACCTATGTATTTATATAATTATTTGATTTTATATCATTATGTTTTGAGAAGTAATTAATATTCTAAAATTATACCTATTTCATATATATATATATATATATACATATAATTCAAATACAATTTATTTCAAAGAGAAAGAAAACAAAACTTTAAAACATGTCAATTGGAGGTACATATATTGCACATTGTCAGTTTTGACTCATCTAGATATGCATATATATATACTATGCTGTAACCAGAATTATGTACTAAGCATATGCATCGCCTCAAAAACGGCTTTGTGTTCTTTTATGGTTTTATTTATTTATTTTTGCTGAGATTATTTAACTAAGATCTGCCTTCTTAAATTTGAAATGCTTGATACTATATCATTAGCTATAGCTATTATCTTGTACAGTCTAGAACTTACCCATCTTGCATAAGTGAAACTTTATACCCACTAATCAACCATTCTCTGTCAACACCTGCCCTAAATCAGCCCTTGGCAGCCACCATTCTATTCCCTGAATTTGACTAGTTGGGAAACTTTATGGGGCATTTGTCCTTCTGTAACTTTTTTTCTCACTTAGCATAATATCCTCCAGGTTCATATATTACAGTAATTTATACGATGTCCTTCTTTTTTAAGATTCAATAATATTTACTGTAGGTGTGTGCCACATTTTCTTTGCTTTCTTTCATTTATCACTTCTGTTTCTTAAATATTGACAGGATATAGAAATCTTATTTTAGACCCTGATTTTAATTCATTTTAATACATATTGCTATTGTTTGCATGTTGAATGTCACCCTATCAAAGCCTTGGTCTCTGGGGGTAGCACTGATGAGAGGTGGTGTACCCCTTAGAAGACAGAATCTTCTAAGGTTCTGAGGTCATTAATTCTGTCTCCTCAGAGCTCCCTGACTTATGTAGTGCTGACCTAAAACAATTTGGAAATAAAATCATTTCATTAGATAGGAAACTGGTTTTTGAAAAATTTCTCTTAGGAAATAATACTGGGCTTTAGTTTTGTGATAGGAACAATGTAAAAGATTAAAAGTATATAATCAGTGTCCCTAAAAATATTTCCAGTTTTAGCATTATGAAATAAAATCTAAGTAACAAAATCTTCACATCAAATATTCAACTTTTTCTTCTGGAAGAAAGAAAGATTTAATAAGTTATTGGTGGTGGATCACTTCATGATGAGTGCTTACAGTCCAGGTCTGTGGCTTCCACTACACTGTGGTTTATGTCATTCAATTTCAGGTTTTTGTAAAGTAAATTTTACTTTTAAATTGTACTTCAAAGTTCTTTATAAATCCTCTATTATAGAAGGCAAATTGGATGCACATATTGAAGTATTTAAGTTAGTGTCTCTCACTTGGCCCATAAATCCCACATCTGGCATTTCACTAATATTATATATATATATATATATATATATATATATATATATATGGAACATACACAAAGTTTCTTACTACAACTTTCTTGGTAAAATCAGAGGATTACAAACAATACAAGCCTGCATCAACAAAAAAATTGCAAAATAAACCATAGATATACTACAGTTATCTAATACTAGTCAATGACCTACCCCAAACTTAATGAATTGAATCAACAAATTTATTTCTTGCATAAATGTGAAATTATTTGACAAGAGGGGTTATCTGTCAGTGAGAAATCAGAGTGTCTAGATCATGAGCCTTGGTTTCCTTCCATTTGAATTGCTTGGGCTTCCTTCCATCATGGTGGCTGAGTCTAAAAGCAGCATCTTGAAAGAACCAGAAGGAATCTGAAATTCTCTTTATGGGCCAACCTCTTAAGTTTGTAGCATCTTTTCTACCTCAGTCTCAAATCTGTCCATATTCCAAGGAAAATACAATCTCATAGATCCTAAGATACAGTAGGTAAAAAATGAGAATTTTAGATCAGCAAGCTTGGCTTGCTAACTTTAGTATAAGACAGGGAAAATGATAATTTATATTTACACTAACATTTGCATTAGGAAGACCAGAATATTACAAGAAATTGATATGCCTTAACCGAAATGGAAAGATATTTGGAGGTATTGGTAGAAGCAAGATTTTTTATTTTATATGTTTTTACATTCCTTTAATTTTTTTTTTGTTCCAGGAATTGAACTCATGACCTTGCACTTGCCAAGCAGGTGTTTACACCACTGCAGTAAACCTCTGGCCCCTATTTTTCTGATTTTTTAATCATGTGACCACACAACCTCTTCAAAATCTTCTAGTGTGTGTATGTCTATGTGTGCCCACACACACACAGGTACATATTCAGGGACACTTAGAGAAGTTACACAACCTACATATCCTTATCCAGGGAGTACAAGAGTTAGAAATTTAAGCCTGGTCTATCTGACTTTGAAACCTAATTCCTAAGCACATAGTTACTTTGCTTCTTTATGTGGAGTCAAACTCATTCCCCATATAAAGACAGTTCCTCTGCAATCTCAGTCCTTGAAACACTGCACTCAGCCCCTCCTTCCTCCCAGGGGCAGCTACCAAGATCTCAGCCCGTTGCTCATGGTCATATATCTGCCTGAGGCTTGCTCTTCTTTAAATTGCATAACATAGATTGTTTTGATAATGTGATATTTTTATTAGTTTCTCAAAAAGAAAAATGATACCCAAGAAGCATTTTTATGTATCCAAGGATTTCAATAGCTAAATAAGATCTTCTCATAAGATTATATGTGAAAGAAATAAGCAATGTCTGCTTTGCATAACTCATCTGGGTTGCCTGAAAATCCCATAATCCACAGCAAAGGTTGCTGTCACCATTAATTTTTTTCATGGAAAACAAAAGACAAATCATCTCAATATATTTAGAAACATTAGAAAAACAAAGCAGCATAAAAAATTAGCAAGTTAGGTATTTTCTTCCAAATTTCTCTCTCAAACTTCACCTGTTGGTAAGCTTATAGGCTTACTTTTTGAAGTGGACAGGTCACTGCAACACCACAAACTTGTAGTCTTAGATGATGATACAGAGTATGGCAAGAGATAAATAAAATGAAATTAATTTAATTTAAAATTTAAGTTAATTTAATTTAAAATTTAATTTAAAAATGGTAAACTTAACTGATACCTTCCTTCTAGCAAGATCTCTGTGTCACAGTCTCCTCAGCACCCCTTGAACCATGGTGAGCTCCCTAAAACAAGTTTGTGCAGTGGAAAAGCAGCATTTGTTTTTTCTTTGATGCATCGTTCAAACCATATGCTACTCTGTGTGTGTGCGTGCGTGTGCGTGCATGTGTGTGTGTGTAGGTGTATCAGTATGCATGCACATGTTCAAGCACAGGCACCTTGTGGTAGGAGGCAGGGAGACTGATCCACCACATTTAGAGTCTTATGTCTCAATTTCACTACTGTGAATAATAACATCCACCTGCCCTTCTTGTTTTCCCAGGCTGACTTGAGATTTACAGCACTTTGTCAGCTGAATGACAAAAAGTGTTCATTATTACTAAATTAAAGAAAGTAGGTAAGTGGTAACTGACTTCATGAAATTATTGGACTTAAATCAGAACTTAGACATAGCATGAAGGAAACAACCCAATGCTTTTATTTATTATCAAAGGCAAAAAGAAATTCAATTTCTATAGTGATTGCATCTCGTATTTACACAAGTTTTGCTTTTTTTAATTTTAAAGACAATAAAACCCAACAAAACAAAATAGAACAAAGCCAATAAAAACAAAGCAATGCAATTGGTACAGAACTTTGAAGCAGCATAATAGAAAAACAGCAATGACCACCCTACTATGTCTTGTTATCTTCACAATTGTTGTCCATTCCATCAAAAATAGCAAAATCAAGCCAAAAGCAAAACAGAATAAAACCAATCAAAACAGAACATTGAATAATTGAATACAATAAAATGGAACAAAACAAAACAGTGGGAATAATATTGGACTTCAAAAATAAAATAGAAGGAAATCCCCCATATTTGCTGTACAGCATACTGCTATCCTCCCTATAGATACTCAGACCACTGGCCCCAGGCCTGCAGAGTCTACCCAACAATATAAGCATTCAGTTGATGGGAAACTCAGTAGCCCCTCATCCAGACAGGGGACCTCAGCAGGCCTTCATCAGTGTTGTGAGTTTGCCCCTAAAATAGACATCTTCAGTGGGTAGACAGGAGCAGTGGTGAGGTTCTCTCCAGCTGTAGGAACTTGGTGAGTTTGGCAAGAGTGTGAGTGAGTCCTTCCTCCATAGAGAGAACATCAGGTGGGTTGAGGAGTGTGTCAATATGACATCCCCCAAACTGGAGAAAAATAAAAGGCCTTACAAGACACCCATGATACAGTAGAATCCCAGCTGAGACAAACACTATAGACAGAGAGATCTGGTGACCTAGAACATCCTGAAGACATAGTAACAGTGGGAACTAAGGGTTGATTTACATTAATACTCCTAGGCTACACATCCTAGGAAGAATATAAAACTCACTCAACAGGCCCTGCAGGAGGCCCTCCTCTTCATTGTGGTACCTAATAATTGGACAAAGATCAACCACACAGTAGGACCCAAAGATATGTACTACTGACAGTTGAGACCAGTGGGATTGAAAGACCTAATACTAGCCCAAAAGGTGAAAGTGACAAAATGAAAAAGCAAAATGCAATCTCAAACATCTAGTCCATCAAGAACAAGTACAAGAGACATTGGAAGAATGTACAAGAGAATTGGAAGACTTTAAAAGTCATACATCTGAAATCTCTAAAAAGATAACAGGTGAAGTAAAGAAACAAATCCATGAGGCTATAAAGAAAATCAAATTAGAAATAATTTTGTATGTACAGACAGAAATGACAACCTTAGTAAAGGAGTTGCTAGCATAGCTAGAGAAGAAACAAATTTAAAAAAAAAAGTACAGGAGCATGGGAAACTGATTGAAACCTTGAATGGACAATATAGAAAGCAAGCAGAATCAACAAAACAAATTCAAAGAATAACCAAGAAATAAAAAAATTATATTGAAAACTGTCAAAACCATTTAAATGAACCTGAGGATACAATTTTGGACCTTGAGGACAGGATTACAGCTAGTGATCATGAAAGAATAGAATTTTTAAAAATAACAAAGAAGCATGACATGACAATGAAGCAGCTTAAAGATGATGCCAAAAGAAACAACATAAGACTAATAGGCATCAGGGAAGATGCACGAGTCAACACAAATGACATAGATACACTATTCACAGAAGTAATAGAAAATTTCCCAAATATGAGGGTGGGGGAAATCTCATATACAGATAGGTGAGGCATTTAGAATGCCAAACAGCCACAATCAACATAAATCTACACCAAGACATATAATAATTAAGATCCAAGATGTACAGCCAAAAAAAAAAATACCAAAAGCTGTCATAGTAAAGACACAACTTATCTATCAAGGAAAACCCATTAGAATTACAGCAGATTTTTAGCACAAGATGGGCTTGTAGTGATATATTTCAAGCCCTGAAAGAAAACAACTTTCAACTCAGATTGATATACCCAGCAAAATTGTCTTTCAAATTTAATGGAGAAACAAGATACTTTCATGATAAAGAACAACTGAAGAAATTCAATTGTTCAAAACCAACCCTAGGAAGAGTACTGAAAGACATACTAGATAGAGATAAAAATGACCACAATTTCCAGAACAGCAACAGAAAGAAACCACCAGACAGGTCAAGCAATTAAACAAGGGGGAAATGCAGAAAACCAATAGCAGGAACATAACATGACAAAGTTGAGCCAGTACATATCAGTTATATCCACCAATGTAAATGGCCTCAACTCACATATTAAAAGAAATAGAATGACAGAATGGATCAGGAAACATGATCCCCACAATATGCTGTATATGAGAAACACATCTGGCTCAAATACATAGATTAAAAGTCAAAGGATGGAAAACAGTATTCCACACAACAGGAATCCAGAAAAAAGCAGAGGTGACCATTCTATTTGCAGATAATGTGAATTTCAAATCTAAAATGATTAAAAGAGATAAAGAAGGTCACTACATAATTTTTAGTGGAAAAATTCAAGAGGAAGAACTAAGAACTATAAATATATATGCACCAATAATAATAAATAATGTTGGAAAAATTGGCTTTCCACATGCTGCAGACTGAAACTAGACCCATGCCTATCACCATGCACTAAACAAAAGCCAAAATGCATCAAAGATCTAAATATTAAAATAGAAACACTAAGTCTACTGGAAGACAAGGTAGATAGAAACCTTGGAGACATAGGGGTAGGAAGATAATTCATAAACAAAACACAAACCACATGGGAAATACTTCAAAGAATCAACAACTGAGATATCATCTTATTAAAAAGTTTTTGCACTTCAAAAGAAATCACCAACAAAGTGAAAAGAAAACCTATAGAATGGAAAAGAATTTTAGCCAGCTGTCCCTCAGACAAAGGACTTATATCCAGAACATATAAAGAACTGAATAACATCAATCCCCCCAAATTCAAAGACCCTCTCCAAAAATGGGCATGTGAGTTGAACACACAGTTTTCAGATGAAGATATATGGCAAATAAATATATGAAGAAATGTTCACCATCACTCGTCATTTGAGAAATGCAAATTAAAACAGCATCGAGATTTCATCTCACTCCAGAAGTCTGCCATCAAGAAAACAACTGATTACAAATGTTGGTGGGGCTGCTGGGAAAAAGGAACACTGCTTCACTGTTGGTGGGAGTGTATATTGGTGCAGCTACTATGGAAACCAGTATGGAGATTCCTCAAAAAATTAGGATTGGAAGTTCCATTCAATCCAGCTATTCCCCTCCTGGGTATTTTCCCAGAAAAATTAAAAAGGTCATGTCACAATGATATATGTGCACCCATATTTCTAGCAGCACAATTTTGATAGCTAAATCTTGGAAACAATCAGAATCCCATCAACTTCAGAGTGGGTGAAAAAGACATGGAATTTTTATACAATGGAATATGACTCAGCTATAAAAAAAGATGATCTTGAGATTTTATATTTAAATGGAGGCAACTTGAAACTATCCTAATAAGTGAAATAAATCAGACTCATATTTGTAAATATCATATTATCTCTCCAGTGTAAAAATAATAAAAACTGAAGGAGTAATAAGATCCAAAATGTATAGTAGATATTGTAATGATGAAAGGGAAGGAAATTGCTTTAAAGGATATTACTATATGTATATTTAAGTGTGTAAGATAGAAAACCATATTGCTAAGTTTTTGTTGGTTTATCAAGCAGAATGGTTTGCACTGTCATTGTTTGATTGTCCACTCTTTATGTGTTGATTTTGTAACTTGAGCAACTACTTCTAAGATGACAACATATATTTTATTAACTAGTAATTTCTTAGTGTTTTTTGAAATTCTGTAATATTTCTACTCTTTGCTTTGTTTTGCTTTTTTTTCCTCTGAAAAATAAATAAATAAATAAATAAATAAAATGGCATCAAACAGGAGGGAAACGAGATGAGTGTAAAGCAGATAAACACAGGTCCTGTTTTTGTTGTTGTTTTCTTTGTTTCATTCAGTGATTCAGATATTAAAAACAAAGCAAAAATGAAGAAGCATTGTGCTTTGATTTGTTGTTTCATTCCCTCATGTACATGGGGACAGCTTTTGCCTCACTTCTCTCACAGGTGCACACTTAGAGGGAAGACATCAACAATTCCATAAATAAGTGAAATCATCTGTGTATCCTAAATTCACTTTTTTTGGAAAGTTGCCAAGATATAACAGAATCTCATAATGAATTTCTAATTTTCAAATGACCCTACCAGAAAACAGAAAGGATGAGTTTCAGTGCCCATTTTTAGGGAAGAGTTGAGCTATGATTTAACTTTCTCCATGTGGAAATAGGAGGATTTTATGGAAAATATTAATATATAATTTAGATCATTTCTTCTTAAAATTAAAAAATCTTTCAAAGATTTAAGAAACTGTATATGTTAGCTTTACTGAATTCATAAAAATAATCCCACATATCTTGGAAGCCACACACATATAAATTATAGATCAATTCTTTAAATGGCAACTGTATTAAAAAATGCAAACAACAGGAAAAAATGTTAATCAACTTAAAAGAAATAAAATGACAGTTAAGGTAATGTGGTTCAACAATGAGACTCACAAATTGTCAGTAAATACTTGTGGGTTTCCCATAAAACAGAAAATACCTGTTGGTTTCTTATTTAAAAAATCAGACATTACTCATAACGTAAAATTCCCCTATCATTTCTAACATAACTCATTATTTTAATCCATTCTTCTTGTCCAAGTCCAGTAATTACTTGTAATTTGTTTACAAACTAATCATAATTTTTCAAACTTTTGACTGGGACATCTCAAAGAGACAGTGCAGTGTGACTGCATGAACTGTTTCTAGAAGAATACAAAGAATTTATGATTTCATCTTCTTGGAGTCCTTAAATTGAAAGGATCAGGGAAAAAATGCAGACAAACAGGTTGAGAAACAAAAACACAAAAAGGAATGCAGGGTAAATAGAAGTTTTGCAAGTGACATTTTGTTAAATCTGCTTTTGGACTATTTTGCACTTCTTTTTTTTTGCAATAATTCTTTTTTTGTCGCATTAATATTTATTAGTACTAATAGTTACTAAATAGAGTATTGATTACTTATAGAACATTTCTATTTTATTCAGCTGAATAACAAATATAGAATCGCTACATTTACATATATATAGAAAAAAAGATCCTCATTAGGAATGACATCTAGCATAGAGATATATAACAATTTTTAAGGACATGGACCAAGGTTCACAAGCAGAGCTAATACTGCAGCAGGAGTGGATGAGGTGGCTATTGTGTCCTGGTTATTTCTTTGATTGAGATTCACTGAAAAAATAAATTTCTGAGAAGTTCATCACCCAGCAAGTGTTATGTTTTCCTAATCAAGAGCTCTACAGTATACATAGGCTTTGAATAAAGACAGAACTGCTCAACAGCATAGACAAAACAAATGATCCCGGAGTACCAATGCCCACTCTACTCCTATATGCACTGGCACACCCTTTGACAGTCTTTTAATCATTAGCTATGATGCTCCATTCCTCCTTATCTGAGTAATTAAATTGAGTTTCCTGGGTCTAGATACCTGCATATCATGCTGCTTTTCCCTGTTATTGTAATGTGAGAGATACACCATGAGGTGTGGGGCTAGACTGTGGCTTAAGGGGGCAAATTTCCCAGAAGAGAAATTACTGATACTCACAGCTGTCACACATTCCTCAGCCCTGATGCTCAGTGTCATTTTTTCTAACTAGTTTATAAATTACATATTGTCATCTTGGATGTAGTTGTTCAAGTTACAGGGTTAAAGGGTACATTGTAGACACTCAAACAGTCAGACTACAAACAGTTCTGCTCAAAGATCCCATAAAGATTCAGAAATATGCTCAATCTATTTTACACACTCAAACATACATCCAGATATATCACTTAGAGCACTTTCTTTTCCTCTCTTTTTTAAAATAGCAATTACACATTTTGGTTTTATTACACTTATAGTTCTTATTTACTTTTTACACTAGAGACACAGTATGATATTTATAAATATGGTTCTTATTTTTTACTGACGAGGATAGTCTCAAGTTGTCTCTGTTTACCTATGAAGGCCTCAAGTTCATCCTTTTTTATAGCTGAGTAATATTCCATTGAATAAAAGTGCCACATGTACATCATCCACTCTGCAGTAGCTGGGCATCTTGGTTGTTTCCAGGATTTAGCTATCACAAATTGTGCAGCTATGAACATGGGTGCACATATATCACTGTGATATGAACTTTTCAGTTCTTCTGGGAAAATACCCAGGAGGGGAATAGCTGGATTGAATGGAACTTCCAATCCTAGTCTTCTGAGAATTCTCCATATGGATTTTCATATTGGTTGCACCAGTCTACATTCCAACCAACAGTGGAACAGTGTTCCTTTTTCCCCGCAGCCTCACTAACATTTGTTATCAGTTGATTTCTTGATGGCAGCTATTCTTTCTAGAATGAGGTGGAATCTCAATGTTGTTTTAATTTGCATTTCTTGAACAACTCGTGATGGTGAACATTTCCTCATGTATTCATTTGCCATTTGTATATCTTTCTCTGAGAACTGTGTGTTCATTTCAGGTGCCCATTTTTGGAGAGGGTCTTTAAATATGGGGGGCTTAATGTTTTTCAATTCTTTATATATTCTGGACATAAGTCCTCTGTCTGAGGGGTTGCTGGTTAAAAGTCTTTCCTAATCTATGGGTTTTCTTTTAACTCTGTTGGTGATTCCCTTTGAAGTGCAGAAACTTTTACATAATATGAGATCCCATTTGTTGATTCTTTGAAGTGTTTCCCATGCAGTTTGCATTTGTTCATGAATCCTCTGCTGCCCCTATCTCCCCAAGACTTCTACCTACCTTGTTGTCCAGTACATTTAGTGTTTCTGTATTAATATTTAGGTCTTTGATCCATTTAGACTTTAGTTTTGTGCATGGTGATAGGCTTGGATCTAGTTTCAGTCTTCGGCATGTAGAGAGCCAATTTTTCCAACACCATTTGTTAAAGAGACTATCCTTCTTCCATTGGACATATTTAGCCCCTTTGTCAAATATCAGGTGGCTGAGTGTCTTTGTAGTTGTGCTTACATCTTCTAATCTGTTCCATTGATCCTCAGGTCTATTTCTTTGCCAGTACCAAGCTGATTTTATCACTATGGCTTTATAGTACAGTTTCAACTCAGGAATTGAGATGCCTCCTGCCTTGCTTTTGTTGCCTAGAATTGCCTTTGCTATTCTAGGCTTCTTCTGTCTCCAAATGAATTTTAGTAGTGTTTTCTCTAGATCTGTGAGGTATGTCAATGGTATTTTGATTGGGATTGCTTTAAATCTGTATAACAGTTTTGGGAGTATGGCCATTTTCACAATGTTGCTTCTTCCTAACCAAGAGCAAGGAATATCCTTCCATATTCTACCTGGGTCATGACAATTCATCTCCTTTTTCAGCCTAGTATAATTTTCAGCATTATAGGTCTTTTATATTTTTAGTTAGGTAGATTCCTAAGTACTTCATTTTTTTAGATGCTATTGTTAAGGGCGATATTTCCATAATTTCTCTCTCAGTGAGTTTTTTTGTTTATGTACAGAAGTGCTATTGATTTTTGAGCATTGACTTTGTATCCAGCTACACTGCAGAATTTGTTTATTACCTCTTTTAATGGAGATTTTTGGGACTTCTCTATAGAGTACCATGTCATCTGCAAATAGTGATAATTTAATTCCTTGCTTTCCTTATCTTTACTCGTTTTATTTCTCTCTTGCCTGATTGCAAGAGAATGATATTGAAAAGGAGTGGTGATAGTGGTGATAGTGGACATCCTTGTCTTGTTCTTGATTTTAAAGTGAAACTTTTCAGTTTTTGTCCATTTAGTATAATGTTGGCTGTTGGTTCGTCATAGATGGCCTTGATAAGGTTGAGATAGACACCGTGTATTCCGAGTTTCTGAAGGGTTTTTATCATAAACATGTGTTGGATTTTGCCAAAAGCTTTTTCTGCGTCTATTGATATGACCATGTGGTTTTGGTTTTTGTCTCTGTTAATGTGGTGTCTTACATTGATTGATTTGCATATGTTAAACCATCCCTGCATTCCTGGAATGAACCCCACTTGGTCATGATGTATAATCTTCTTGATGATTTGCTGCATTCTATTTGCCAGTATTTTGTTGAGAATCTTTGCATCAATGTTCATTAGTGAGATTGGCCCAGAGTTCTCTTTTTTGGTTGGATCTTTCTCTGGTTTTGGTATCAGAGTAATACTTGCCTCCAGAAATCATTTAGGGAGGATTGCTTTCTTCTCAATTTCACTGAAGTATTTAAGGAGTATTGGCATCAAATCTTCTCTAAATTTCTTGTTGAATTTGGCTGTGAATCGTTCTGGACCTGGGCTTTTCTTTGTAGGTAAGTTTTTAATTACATTTTCAATTTCAATAGCTGATATTGGGTTGTTAAAAATTGCTATATCTTCTTGGTTGAGCTTTGTTAGTTCATATGTTTCTAGAAATCTGTCCATTTCTTCTGTGTTTTCCACTCTATATGAGTAGAGATTTTCAAAGTAGGTATTCATGAATTTGAATTTCCATGGGATCTGTAGTAATTTCTCCCTTTTCAGTTCTTATTGCATGAGTTTGAGTTTTTTCTTTCTTTCTCTTGATAAGGTTAGCTAGGGGTTTGTCAATTTTGTTTTCTCTCAAAAAACAAGCTTTTTGATTCATTAATTTTTTGTATATTTTTAGTTTCAATTGCATTGATTTCTGCTCTAATCTTTACAATTCCCTCTCTTCTATTAGCTTTATGTTTAGCTTGCTCTTCTTTTTCTAGAAGCTTCAGATGAAGCATTAGATTTTTTATTTGTGCTCATTCTGTTTTCTTGATATGACAGTTTATCGCTATATATTTCCCTCTTAAGACTGCTTTCATTGCATCCCACAGATTACAGTATGTTGTTTCTATATTTTCATTGAATTGTAGGTATTGCTTTATTTATTCTTTGATTTCATCTGTAGCCCACTGGTTGTTCAAAAGGCTGTTATTAAATTTCCATGCATTTATGCAGGTTTTACAATCTCTTTTGCCATTAATTTCCAATTTCATTGCACCATGGTCAGATATTATGCATGGTATGATTTCAATACCTTTGCATTTACTTAAGAATGTTTTATGGGATAATACATGGTCTATTTTGGAGAAGGTCACATGTGGAGAAGAATGTGTATTCTAATGTGGTTGGGTGGAACACTCTATATACGGCTACTAAGTCTAATTGCTCACAGGTATGATTCAGTTGTTATTTCTTTGCTGACTCTCTGTCTAGTTGATCTCTTTGTGACAATGGGCTGTTAAGATCTCCTGTTATAATTGCGTTCTTGTGTATCTGGTTTTTCATGTCCATTAGTATCTGTCTTATATAGTTTGGTGCTCCTGTATTTGGTGCATATATATTTATAATTGTTAGTTCTTCCTCTTGAATTTTTCCACTAACAAGTATGTAGTAACCTTCTCGATCTCTTTTAATCATTTTAGGTTTGAAGTTCACGTTGTCTGCAAATAGAATAGCTACCCCTGCTTTTTTCTGTGTTCCTGTTGCATGGCATACAGTTTTCCATCCTTTAACTTTTAATCTATGAGCTTCCTTTTGGGTCAGATGTATTTCTTGTATACAGCATATTGTGGGATCTTGTTTCTTGATCCATTCTGTCAATCTATTTCTTTTTATAGGTGAATTGAGGCCATTTATATTTATGGATAGCACTGATATGTACTGGCCTGACTTTGCCATGTTATGTTACAGTTGTTCCTTTCTGCTTTTTCCCTTATTTAATTGCTTATCCTACCTGGTGGTTTGTTTCTGTTGTTGTTTTTGGGAATTGTGGTCATTTTTATCTCTGTCTAGTATGTCTTTCAGTATTCTTTCTAGGGTTGTTTTGGTGGACCTGAATTTCTTCAGTTGTTCTTTGTCATGGAAGTATCTTGTTTCTCCATTAAATTTGAATGAAAGTTTTGCTGGGTACATCAGTCTGGGTTGAAGGTTGTTTTCTTTCAGGGCTTGAAATACCTCACTCCAAGCTCTTCTTGACTTGAGGGTTTGTGCTGAAACATTTGCCATGATTCTAATGGGCTTTCCTTGATAGATGAGTTGTGTCTTCTCTCTGAAAGCTTTTAGTGTTCTGTTTTAATGCTGTATGTCTGAGATCTTAATTATTATGTGTCTGGGTGTGGATTTATGTTGATTGTGACTGTTTGGTGTTCTATATGCCTCACTTATCTACATATCAGATTCTTTCCCCATATTTGGGAAATTTTCTGCTATCATTTCTGTAAATACTTTACGTATGTTATTTGCTTGGACTCCTGTATCTTTGCTAATGCCCACTATTTTTATACTGTTGCTCTTGGCATCATCATGAAGCTTCTGGATTGTCATTTCATGCTGCTTTGTTATTTTTAAAAGTTCTATCCTTTCCTGATCACTAACTGTGACCCTGTTCTCAAGGTCCGAAATCCTATCCTCAGCTTCCTTTAGGCGGTTTTGCATGCTTTCAATAGAATTTTTTGTTTCTTGGATGTCTCTTTGAGTTTGTTTCATGAATTCTGCTTGTTTTCTATATTGTTCATTCAAAGTTTCAACCAGTTTCCTATATGGGTTCATATAGTTTTTTCTCTATTTCTTCTTTAGCTGCATTCAACAACTCCTTTATTAAGATTTTTATTTCTATCTTTACATGGGAGAGTACTTCTAATTTGATTTCTTCTATAGCCTGATGGAGTTTTTGGGTTTGTTTGTTTTTGTTTTTTTTTTTTACTCACTATCTTTTCAGAGATTCCTGGCATTTTACTTTTGGGGTCCTCTATTTCAATGTCTCCTATACTTGCTTCTGGTGAAGTATATGTTTGAGACTGTCTTTTGCTTTTTTGTTTTGTCATTTTCACTCTGCCTGATGTTTTCACTGTGTAGGAGGGGATCACACACACTCTTTTCAGACTCACCAAAGTCTTGCAGTTAGTTGGAGGGGGTTTTACAACTGACCTTATTTATCCTCTGTACACCTCTATTTTAGGGGCATACTCACCACAGTGATGCAGTTAATCTGCTGTAGTCCAAGGTTTGTGACCTGGGAACAAAGTTCCAAATTTTTTCACACTAACTGGAGACTGCTGAGGTCTTCTGATCCTCCAGGTTGGAGGGCAGGCCCAGCAGAAGCAGTCCAGGGCAGTTCCCAGTCTGGGGAGGGCTTTCAAGATGTTCCAGATTGCAGGGTAAACCCACAGGGGACATTCCAGGCAGCTTACACCTGAGGCGGGCTTTCTTCATGTTCCCGTTGGCAGGGAGGGCCTTCGAGGGAGGTTCCAGGCAGTTTACATCTGATGTAGGCTTCCGCTAATTTCTCGGTGGCAGGGTGGGCCGCTTTTTTGCAATAATTCTTTACATGATATGTGGGGTATGGAGCCAGTAAAACACTGAAAGCTCTCATGACTGAATTGCTCTGCACTGCCAGTGGCACTTAGCATAAAGGAGCAAACCCATGGAGACAGTGAAGAACAATGCAAAATAAATCCCTTAAAATATTTATAGAAATTAAATGAGAGAAAGAAGAGAATTGCACAACTCAAGTACTTTTTGCCTATCTGTGTTTTCTAGGTATACCTTCACTTTTACATTGATGGACTTTGCAGTTAAGTATTATTCTGTTTTAAAATCAAAGGTTCTCGTTTGAAAAAGAGGAAATTGCTCATTAAATTGTATAAAAACCTTTATATATGCAATTTGTACTTAAACATTAGACCATATTCATTCTCCTTTAATTTGTATTATATATTTAATAAGGTGATTTCACACTTAAAGAAACTATCAGAATTTAAAAGATCTGTTTGTTCTTAAGATTTATTTTAATGGTTTATAAACATAGCCTTTTGAGAAAAAATAACCTAGTTGCAAATGTGATAGAAATGTGACCATTTCATTTGGTTAATGCACAGTTGTTGGGGCCGGGGATTTAGCTCAGTGGTATAGGTGGCTGCCTGGCAAGCACAAGGTTGTGAGTTTGATCCCGGGAACCGAAAAAAAAAAAAAATCACAGCTGTTCCCAACTCTGTGATGTAGGGGTATTTTTCCACCTCAACAATTTATTTCCCTAGAACACTTTTCACTGTGCTACATGGAGTACCAAACATCTTCAAGCTATGGTCTTTATGGGACAAAGACATCAAATGAATTTTGCATGTAAAGTTATTTCAGATATATTATTCTGAATGATAAGGTTCACAAGAACTCAAAGGAAAATTTTAAGAAGTAAATTGGTGGCATTTTTGTTCATTTCAACTGAGGGAGTTGAAGAAACTTCCCTAAACAGATGGACTACTACAAGCAGGAAAATAGTTTGTATTAAATATCGAACATATTTAAACTGGTGGCCATGCTGTGTGTGTCAAGAGTCTGTCCCATTGGCTGAGTTAATACATAATGGTTTTCTCTCCTCTCTCTTTAACAACTGCTGTGAAGAGTTTGAAATCTGAGCATTTTTTCTCCTCATTCTGACTTTTCAAATATAATCTGAATTTTTAAATGTTTAACTTTAGGGGAAAACATGTATATTTTCTTTAATGTTTCAAAAATTAGTCATTTATAATTAAAATAGCCATGAGTAAATAAAATTGTAACTACTATATTGGATAGCATCATGGAGAAAACTCCGACACAAGTGTTAATAAATAAGGTTTGAAGTTGTACAATTTACTAGTTGATAATAATTTCACTATCTGGGGATTTCCCCACCAAAGGACATTTCCAAGTCACAGATTCTCTATCCATAAAATTTCTGTTCTCTCCAATCCAACTCCATGGGTTTTGTAGAGGTCACTAACTTCTTCAATATTTACCCTACACAGTGATTACAGCTCTATCTACTCCTCAGCAGACCACTCCTTTATATCCAGTGGAGTTAACTATCTCTTTCTGTGCTCTAACATGCCACTTTTCTCCTCAACCATTTCTTCCAAGGATCTTTGGGTGATTACTCCTTTTATCCAAGCACCACATATTTGCTCTATATATTCTATATCTCCTTTTCAAGTACCTCCTTTCCATGGGTTTAAATCCTATCTTTAGGATGGCTACTCCCCAGCTTGTATCATCAGCTCAGTCTTTCACCATGACATCTCTACCTGGATTCAAATAGACATCTCAATATTTATATGGCCAAAATAGAACTTCAGACATTGTATCCCCAAAATCTTTTTCCTTTAATCCTCCTCAGCAGCACCATACCTGAATATCTTAATCTAAAATCCAAAGGTCCAACTTTGAGTTTTTCTTTGACCTTTATATTTCCTTCACCAGTTAGCAGTTTATGGTGATTCAGACTTCAAAGTATCTCAAATTCATCCACTTCTCTCCATCCCCAGTTTTGACATTTGACCAGGAATCACTGAATTTATCTTGGATCGCTGCAATATTCTCCTTTTACTCCTATACTGTGAAAAACATACCACCCAGCTAAAGGGATCTATGTACAGTGAGTCAGACCAGTTTCTTTGATTCCAAAAGATAAATAATTCGGTTCTTTCTTACTTTGCCTTAAGAGGCCAAACATAAACTCACATCAGGTTATCTCTCTATACTCACCTCATATAATGCTATCCGTTTTCTGCTTTGTTCCAACAAGACCAGCCTTTCATTACTCTGGTCTGCTAAGCTCTTTCCACCTACAGAGTTTTGCCCTAGATATTCCTTGGCTCCAGAAAAGTTTGTTTGAAGATCTCTGTAGACTATACTAATCTGCATGCACACCTTGCACTAAATTTCTCTTCCCTAAAGAATTCCTCATTGGCTATCAAATTTAAATATAATCCTTCTTTCACTTCACACCATTTAATATGATGCCATCACATTTTGCAACACTTGTAACTAATTGATACTCTTATTTTGTTACAGCTAGTTTTCGTAAAATAAAAAACAAGTGCCAAGCCAGCAGAATTCTTGCCTATTGAGTTTGTTGCCAAGTGCCAGTGTCTCAAACAGAGCTTGAAGCATATGTGCTCAATAAATGCTGCTAAATAATGTGCAAAATAGAATGTTGGGTCTACTCCAGGAAACGTCAGTCAAGGAGGAATATGGGTCACTACTGGAAGCTATTTCTGTATATGAAATTATCTTTGGCTTTGTTGACATATATTTCTGTCTTGAGTCTTATTTCTGTGAATCATTTCATAGCTGTGTCCAGGGATTTAAAATAGGCAAATATTTATTGTCTGTAGGTGCACTTTGATAAAAATAAGTATAGACTTACATTGGTTCACTTAATAAGTAAATACTTTTTTGCACACCTACTATATGCCAGACAATGACACTAGAACTCAGATAACAACAATAAACAATGTAAACCTTACTTTGTGGGCTTACATTCTATTGGGAGACACAGACCAAAATCAATAAGAAAAAGCCATTTATATAACATGGGGATGGTGGTAGGTGTTAAGCATAAAATAAAAACTGAAAAGAAGTATAGGGATTCCAGATATGGGGAGGTAAGAAAGTATAATTTTCACCAGAAAGGTGACATTTGAGTGAAGATGTACATGAGTGGCTGGGGTGGTTAACTCCAGCAGAGATCACAAGCACGAAGCTGGAGGATAATGAGGCCAGTGTAGCTGGAGAGTAGCTGTGAGGGGCAACACACAGGCAACGAGCTCCTAGAGGTAGTGGGAGATGTAGATCTCTGACTATGACATCACTGCTGTGAGGCAGCAATGGAGAGTTTGAGGTGAGAAAAGACACGATCTTATTTCTCTCATGTCTCTGTGCTTGCTGTCTGCAAATAGGCAGAAAAAGAACAAGTATAAAATATGGAACTTAACTGAGGTCTTATGCTTTCTCCCTACAAACTTTTGTGAGTGTATTTAAAAGATGATGTATGGTTGGTTCTGGTCCCGTTTTCACCTCTGTAAAAGGTTTAGCTCAGGCAGTATTGGGGTGATCATGTATGTACCCAATGATGAAACACCCCCAACTTAATAGCCAGCTGCAGGACACATACATTTTAAAAAGGAAAAGAAAGAATATAAAAAAAAATACAGAGGGAGCCAGAGACAGATCAATAGACCGAGAGATACTTAATATATTAATAAGTCCAAATGGAATTATCTAATGAACATATTCCAAAATGAAGAAATACAATGTCATTTTCTAGAAAAGCAACTTATATCATCTTTTAAGCTGTATAGACATTCATATAAAACATATGCATGGTGACATCTAACCTATTTACTTAAAAGCAGCACTGAAAAACAGATTTTCACATTACAAACATTGCTTAATCATATTTTTTATCTGAACATTATCACAACTACAGTACATAATCCAAATACATTATCCTTCTTAGGAAAAATACTGAGGTAAGAATGTGTGTAGTTTATGAAGCTTTCCTTTTTATTTATCTGCTTGGCACTGGTGTGATCCATCTCAGGTCAGAAGTCACTAAGAAGAATACTGATAAAGGGAAAAGAAGATCATTCTTTGCAAACCAGTTATCTTGAAAGCATTCACAAAATGGAAACAGCAATAAATATGAAGGAACAAAACTCAATCATAATGAAATGACAAATGCATTATATTGATATAATAAATGGATTTTGGTATTCTGTTTT
Organism: Hydrochoerus hydrochaeris; assembly: GCA_004027455.1. Lineage (NCBI taxonomy): Eukaryota > Metazoa > Chordata > Mammalia > Rodentia > Hydrochaeridae > Hydrochoerus > Hydrochoerus hydrochaeris. Next base: position 44,402 of record PVLA01006756.1, read on the forward strand.
TAATTGTACACAGTCATATTTTTCAGGCTATATTTAATATAGCAAGCTTTCACAGCCAAAAAGAAACACCACCATTCACTTTTTCAAATGCTGCGTGGAAATCTTCTAAACCCATTTTTAGATGTCAGGATGCTGAGATTCATCTTTCCTCCCAGTGGACATCTGATGTGGATAAGCACAGTGCCCTATTTTACTTAGGTCTCCAGCCTCCACTTTTAAAATAAAAACTTAAAAGAAGTATAGGGATGCTAGCTAGATATGGGGAGCTAAGAAAGTATAATTTTCACCAGAAAAGTGACATTTGAGTGAAGATGTACATGAGTACATCTGTTAGTATCTTGTATCTAGCAGAAGGAAAACATTCTCCAAAAAGAGCTAGTAGCATTGTTGGTGTTGGGTAAATATAATTGAATACAAAATCTTTACCCAAGCTAGAAATATTCCTTACAAAGACAGTAAAGAAAGCATTTTGATTATTGAACAAGCATTAGCATGTAATGCACATGATGGACATGCTGCTGAAAGTCTTTAATGGGGAAGTTATCCCTCTGTTCATACAGCCAAACAGACAGAAAATATATGTTCTCTATGGAAAATTATAATTAATTCTTAAATAAAAAGGCTTAGTAAAAACATTTATTACAAGTAGTTCTCTTAAATTCACCTGAAAATTGAAGTGATCATTGATCATCTGAATTAGTTCATTGGTTTTATACAAAGGAAATAAAACTTTATAAAGTCATTATGAAAACAGGTAATTTTACAAGAAATATACTGAAGTTAGGCTCTTACCCTCCCTCTGAAACTAGCAGAGAGAGATGCTATCTTGTGGGATAATTACATTCAAAGGATATAGTTCCCAAATACTTAAAAAAAATCTTAGATATCTTAAATGACAATTGGCTTATCTGGGTTTCAAAATGATTGATATACATTTCAAACAGAGGAGAAAGTGCTTACAATTAAACAAATTTTCTAAAGAAATAATCTAAGGAAAAGCATAAGGGGAAAAAGTCATATTTTCAAAAGGGAGAGTTAAGTCTTTCTAACAATCACTGAGAGTGTACTAGACAAATCTAGCTATAGGAAAACAATGGTTAGCATCTAGAAATGTAGCACAACTAGGTAAAGTAAGAAATATTTTGTAAGTAAGCATTGATTCAGTTGTGCCAGGTTTGTATATTCTTCCTTAACTAAAAAGCTGCTTAATCTTATGGACTTTATATTTCCAGCTCAAAATACATCCTTTAATAGCTAAATAATAAAATGCCTTATTTCCAGTATATAAACATATCTCTCTCTTTTCTTCACATAAAATTAGGCTAATCCAGTGACTTCATCTCTAATATCATTTAATGCTTAAAAATGGACCACTAAAATAAAATATTTTACAAAATATCCACTGATTTCTCATTTGGACTTGAGTATAGCTTTCTCTCATTGAATGGACAGCTCAGCAGTTCTTGATATATAGACATTAACTCTTTTCTTATTGTCTATTGACAGGTTTTTGTCCAGCTCAACCAGTAAGCCCCAATATTCCAAGGGAGCTGGAGAGCACATAATTCCCAATACAGTCTACAAACCTTTTAAAGAAGAAGTAGTTATATGAAAATCCTCTCAGTACCACACAAAGAATTATGGAGATTTGTCTCTTAGAGGGAAATTAGGCTTCAGATTTGGGTGGGGAAAGTTGGCTGGACAAGTGGGTGTGACTTCTCAATCAGGAGACTCTAAACATATGTACAAAGCACAGGTCTCAAACTACACTCCTGCTGCAAACTGAAAGTGTTGTCTTCAATTCTTCATTTCCATCTGGCACAAAGTCAAGCAGGCTTTTGACAGGATAGCCTAGATCTGACATTAGGTGGAAGAATGAGAGTTAAAATAATATTCCCACCATCAACCTGGTGGCCACTGTGAGCAACTCTCAGTGGCCCCTTTCACTTGTTATATGCTCTATAGCATATTTTTCTGCCTTAATAAATGTAAATCTTCACTGCCTTTTTTCTCTTTTTTAAAAAAATTAATTTTCTTGGTAGACCTTTGATATATATATAATGATCACCTTCATCATAGAGAATTTGTACTTGTACATAATATATCTTGATTCTATTTCCCCACTCCCATCTCCTCCCTTCAATCCTTTCTCCTCTCCTTATTTATAAAAGCTTTGTTTGCATTTTTTCCTTCTATTCTCTATCTTTCCTTCCCTTCCTTCTCCCCTCCATTATTCCCCTTCCCATCTATTCCCACATCAGAAAACTAAAGTGAGCTCAAATAAATAACCTCAAGCTTCTAGAAGAAGAAGAGCAAGTTAAATCCAAAGCATGTATAAAGGAGGAAACAAAGATCAGAGCAAAAATTAATGCAATTGAGATGAAGAGAACAATTCACTACCCTTTTTTCATGTGTTTCATTCAAGAACCTGGAAAAAATCCCTGTGAGAGTCTACAAGACCCCCAAATGCAATAACATGCTGGTTTGTGGTTGTCAATATCATGAAATCTCCTTATCCTTATGTTCATGCTTGGGGAGTGCATATGTAGACAGTTTCCTTCTGCCACGGTGAGGAAGGTGCCAGCTATTCACCTTCTATTTCCTCTGCTTGAATTTGCATTGCTTTGTCTCTGAAGGCTCAATTGGTACAGATACTAAACTCCCTAGCACTTAGCATCAATCAGCAAGTAATAAGAAGCTATCAGGCTAAAAAAATAAATAAGTAAATGACATTTGAAAGCTTTGATGAGGGGTGTATAGAACTGTAACTCTTTGGTCTATCTTTTCTCAAAAAAGAAAAAGTAATCATTTCAATGTACTCTTAACTCCTCCAGTTCATCCAGGTAGATTAGCTTGCGTTACCTTAGCTTGTGTTACCTGGTTTCTCCAGCAAGAACAGAGAGAGATGTAAATGAGGGAATGATGCAGCAAGACAGCAGAGAGTAAATATGAAGATTCCCTGTTTTCATAATACCGCTTGCTAAAAGGAGCATAGCTCACATCATCATAAGAGATGGAATCACAGAATTCATTGTTGGTTTTCATGTTACTGACACTCTGTTCTGTTTGTTCAAAGATTTCAGGTATATCATAAATATTAATTACCTAATTTTGTTTTTCTCCTGTACATCTTAGGCAGTGGGTACATCTGTGTTTTCTTTAAAGGTCAGTTTGAAATTAAGATAGAACAAGCCAAGTGGCTTCTCACAGGTTGTGTAAGGTGGCTGCACAAATTTCCTTTGGTAGATGCAGGGTTTAGAAAAATCGAGTTGAAATCCCCCGGGAATGCAAGGAAGCACATTCTCTTGCCACATCCTCCCTGTTGTTCTCACTTATCCAGATTTCCACATTAGTTTTTCCATACAGCTGATACATATTTTACATAGAATTACATCATGTTTCAGTATAACTTGGATGAGCCACAAAAGAAGTCGGAAGCCTGGCGGAATTTCCCTTTGCTCCACGTGGATTTGCACAGACATCAGGTGTCCCCTTTCCTCCATCTCAGCTTACCAGAGAGTGATAACCTAATGCTTTGTGTTTCTAATTCAGCTGCATTATGATTTACCTAATTCATCTTGTTTCCTTCCCAGGAAGATAGAAAACTATCACATTTTCTGTCTCCAAAATAAGGGATTAGTATTAAAACTGCAATGTGGTGTTAAAATATATGCTTAAGAATCAAATGAACACTAACTAAATTATGTTTATCTACTAGTCAAACAGCCATACTTGTATCTTGCATGGCTAAATTCATATAGCTGGCCAATCGAAGTATATAAATGTCCATTTCTGTGATGTGTAGTCCTCTCTCAGGTTCTTCCATCAACTCATTTAACCTACCTGTGCCTCTCTATCCCTAAACACTCCTGAACTTAGTGCTCACATTGCCCTGGGCCAATTAGTATTTATCTTCCCTCTGTCCCTTTTTCATCCTTACCTGAAATGCTTGTTTGGTTGAAAATGAACTGTATTCTTCAATTCGCAGATTCAGATCTCATACTTGTAGCTCAACTACAAAGATACTTTTTTCGCTATGAAACTTCACCTAAACAGTGCCATTTGAAGGGTTATCACTTTTGATTTTAACTTCAGAATTCTAAGTTATCACTTCATGTACAGTATTTCAAAATGGTTCCTTAAATGTTGTATGTAGGTGCTTTATGCGTGAGGTTTGTGTTGCTGTGGAGTGTCATCCAGTGGAAAGGCAAGCTCATTACAGTGTTTCCTCATCCACCAGCTGAGGCACTGGTGGACCTCTGGCTCCTCCCCAAACTCAAAATGACCATGAAAGATAAACATTTTTAATTCATTCAATACGTCAAGGCAGCCATTATAGCGTAACTAAAGACACTCAGGACAGAGGACTTCCAGAACTGATTCAGAAAGTGGCAAGAAAAATGAGGCAGAGTATTTTGAGAATAGTAGCCATGTGTCTTTTATGGAAATAAATAAATAAATGTTCACCATATTTTTGATCACATCTCATATGTCTTACATTCTGAGTTAGCTTTGAAGATCCTTGATGGCAATAGCTATATTTCTCTTACAACTGCTTTTAGCAATTCTAATTCTCAGTTTATTCTAAAAACATACATTTTATATTCATTCCTGCTGTCTTGTAAAGCATTAGCATAATGCAACTATTCCAACTGGTTTGGCTATTTGTCTTCTAAAATGCCACTTATACTCAGAAAGGGCATGAACGTCTTTGTCAGATCGTGTACCCTGATTTGCAACTTAAAAACGTACTATTCACCCAAGACTAAAAATCTACCTAGTGGTGTTCATAGGTATGTTTAAGATAGTTTGTCAAAATTGTGATGTGGATTGAACATACTAAGTGGAGTTTTGATTCCAGTGTTTTCAACTTGGGCTAAGTTGTCAGGATATAAACTTATTGTAAGTAGAATTAAGCTAATCAGTTGCATAGTGACACAGCATGATGTGAATGTTAAAAATCCTCCCAGGCATGGTGGTGCATATCTGTAATCCCAGCACTCTAGAGACCGAGGCAGGAGGATCATTTTAAGTTTGAGACCAGCCTGATCTACAAAGTGAACTCAAGACCAACCTGAACTTCACAGTGAGACTCTGTCTCAAAAAGACAAAAATAAAATAAAATAAAATCTTGATAAAGTAAACAGAAAAATCAAAATTTTAAGAAAATCAAGGAATAGTGATGGATAGCTGAGTTTTTTTACCATTATCTTAGACTGTATTAACATATCCATGTTTAAAAATAATGAATAAAATTTTATGCTTAAAAATTTCTTCACTTTTGATAGTACATTTAAGAAATAATATATTAAAGATTGTTGTTGTAAGTTTAAAATTTATGTTTATAAATATATTTTATGTAGTCCAATGTCTCTTCAAAGCTTAAAAGTTACTATCTAGCTCTTTAACAAACCAAACACAAACTATTGTTAAGACCTTTTAGCTATATTCATTATTAAGAAGCTTAAGCATTCACAGAATTTTGTTTTAAATCTTGTGCAGCCCACTTTTCATTTTCCTACATTTTATTATCTTTACTCTTGGATTATCATTGGTAAAAGTCAAATTTTACAAGTGTCTAACTAAAGTAACATTCTTTTTCCAACTTTGCCATTTACTGAACAAGCCCAGACTTTTAGAATGTAGCCATGTGGAAAATAAACATTTTGAAATTTTCAAAGCCAAGGGTAGCTCTTTTCAATTCAACACAAGTAGCTGAGTGATATCTGCTCTTAATTTATTCAATTTTGTTTTCTTAACCACAACCACTATTGTGCTAATTGTTCAGTTCTTTCCATAACCAAAATAATATACTGTCATTGTCCGTATTTGTCCTCTACATAAATGTATCCTGTCATATTCATATTTTTCTACAATTCAAACCAAATGGAAAAGTTCCTGTAGTAATGCTCATAAAGTAGCTTGGCTGATTCATTAATGTTAGATGTGGAATCACTAAAAACCAAATCCTGCATTCAGCTGCCACCTGCTTTAAATTTTGTCAGCTGTGTATAGTTGCTGTTCTGCAACACTGACAATTATACATTTTTAGAATCAGATTAAATTTTCGAATGTTAAATATTACTGTTGAACATGCATTTTGCCTTCTTGTATTTACCTGAAATTCACGAAAACTTTAGCACTATTAGACATTTTTTTTCTATTTTCCGAAGAGTCTACAAGGTAGGCAAAATACAGAATCACTAAGTAAGCAGATTCTAGTTAATTTCTTTGCCATTTGAAACATTCATGTAATACTCACTTTCCAAATTTTCTAACATTTGGCAAGTTAGAAATACTTGCTTCAGATCAATAGCCTTCAAAAATTATAACTTAACTGTCCAATTACATAATCATGTACTTAGATTTGTAAAAACTGAATGCCTTAAGATTTTTTACCTTTAATTTTGGAGAAGTATATAATTTATGTTTTTTATTTGAGATATTCATTATTGAAACTAAAAAATTTTCTTTTTTCCTGTAATTCTATGTTTGTATGATGTCATTTTCCTTTATTTTTTTTAATATCTTTCCATGTTCCACTGTTGATCTGATTATATTACTTTTTCTTTCCAGAATTCTCAAAGTTTGTAGCACATAAAATAATATAAAATTTCACTAAATTTTAAAAACAGTATCAAAAACAAAAAATATAATAGTATAATTATTGGATAATTATTTATTATTCATTTAAATTAATGATATATCTAGCTTGTGGATAAATTTTAAATAAATATTAGTCACTGTATTCATCTTATTTATACTATTTCATGAGTATCATTTTTTATATTAATAAATCACTCATTAGATTCTGACTTCAATAATTTTAATAGTAGTAATATCCTGGTAAGTAGTCTGCTTTTCTATATTTTAATCATTTATAAAATATATTTCATTCATTGCTTTCATTAACATTCTAGATATATGCTAAATTTTGCAAATTTAATGATTATTCATCATTCAGTTAAAAATTGTTTCTGGGCACTTAACATAAATGATGACACAGTCAAGGTAATAGTGTAAGAGTCACAAATTTAAACATTATT
>PVLA01006756.1:51547-117636 GCA_004027455.1 Hydrochoerus hydrochaeris
GGAAGGAAGGAAGGAAGGAAGGAAGGAAGGAAGGAAGGAAGGAAGGAAGGAAGGAAGGAAATTAGGCAATTTGAATTTTCATTACTTTGTATATTTTCTGTTTGTAGTTCTGTAAAAGTTATAAGCCCTAAAGAGCAAATCATTGCCTGTGAACTTTTAAGTATTTTGCATCTTGTATGACATACGCAAAGAAAACTGTGACTAGTTGACCCAGCTCCTCTCTTTGCTGGGCATCTGAATCACTGCTGGGTATGTGATACTGTAAGACATACAACTATGAATATTGCTGCACCAGTTTCCTATAGTAATTAGCAAAGTTGACTCTTAAACACATGCCTATACAGTCTTTTGCGTAAGCCAGTCTGAAAATTCAGGAAATAAATGCTTGCCCTGATGATCACATTGTAGCTCTTAGTTTTCTTAATAGTCTTACAGCACACATGCAGTATTGCTGGCAGTTTCAGATGTGCCAGAGAGAAATGTAAAGTAAAAAGCGGAAAGTTTCTGACGAGGAAGAAAGAATTATATGCAGAGTTCTCTAAGATCTATTAAAAAAAAATCCTATCTGTAAAATCGCAAAGGAAGAAGAAGAAATCTGTGTTACTTTTGCTGTAACTCTTACACTATAAAAGCGAATCCCATAGTTTTTAAGAAGTGTGTTGTCAGGATAGAAAAGGTGTTCCTTTCATGGGTGGAAGATATGATGGAAAATGTGTTCTGACTCGTGGCAGTGAGTTGTACCAGAAAGCCCTGAGCATCATAGCAAAGTTCAGCACATTTTTTTCCAGAAATAAGAGACCACTTACTGGACTTACATGGAGGATTAAACATAATGCAAGTAGGATTCAGAACTATTTGCCTTTCAAGCATATCGTGCTGATATTGAAATGAATCCCCTGTAAGATAAGGGGCACAATGGTACGTACCTACCCATTTGCAAAATGCATTCTGTCATTTAAATCTCCCACCTCCAAAGCACAAGAGAGCTGCTATACACACATCTTTTGATCTTGTCAAGACATCTCTTGATATCCTTTTAATTTTGCAAGTGTTAAAATAAACAAGTGTTAAAATAACTATAAATGTATCTCAGTTTGCCAGCGATACTGATCAGGCTCTTCATTCATTCATTCATAGGCTCTTTGTCTCCTCTTTTCTGAAATGGTTTCACACATACTTTGCCCCTTCCTGTTTGTGGTTTGCTTGCTGGTTGGTCTTCCTTAGATATTCTTTGACACCGATACATTGTTGACTGTATATAACAAGGAAAGATTTTTCTACTTATTTAATTTTTCAGTCATACAGTAGGAAAACAAATTTTCCTACTTTGGATATTGTGACTTTTATCAATATTTCCTTTTAGAGGTGTGTTTTGCATTTTATCTAAGAAAATATTTCCTAGTCCGGTTTAAAGATGTATTTCCTATTTTTAACTTTGTTTTTGACATTTCAGAATTTAATGAACTAGAAATAATTTTTCTATGTAGTGGAAGGTAGGAGTTCAGTTTAATCTATGTGAATCTATGCAACTATCTTTCTACTCCACTCTTTTTACCCTATGATCCAAAATACTATCTATGTCATACATCAAAGTTTTATAAATACATGGGTGTATTCTCTTTGACAAATTCTATTCTATTCTATTTTTAATCTCTGGATTAGTACCATGATATTTTAATGATAATAATTTTGTAAATCATGAGAGTTGGTAGAAACTGCTCCTTACAATTTCTCAAAAAGTGGCTATTCTTGGCTTTTATTATTGTGCTGAAATTTTAGAATTATATTTTAAAGTTCCTTGTAAAACTCTGTAGCTGAGTTTGAATTAGTGCTTTTTAATTACAGTCCATAAACCAATTGGAGAATATCAAACTCTTAATAGGGCTCCATTCCTCTTATCCTTGATTATCAAAAATTTCCATTTATTTCAACATTGTTTTCTATAATAGAATTTCTCACTTTTGGTCAGTGTACATTTTGCATACTATATATTATGGCTTGTATCTAATTGCCTCTCCACCAATGTCACAGGTGATCATAGATGTGGCTTTTCAGAGGGTGTGTGATGTTGGGATTAATAGAGTGATATTACCCCTATTAGTCCACTGATTGGTTTAACATAGTTCTGGGTATGAATAATGGGAAAACCCACCCTGCAAGTGGGTGGCATCACCAGAAGGGTGAGTGACCTAGACAGGATAAAAGGGAGAGGCAGGTTGCTGCTCTGCTGTTGCTCTTCTGTTTGCTGCTTTTTGCCTCCTTCCTGCCCTTCCGTGAACTGTTCCTCCTCTGTGATGTGCCTGCACCATGCCACCCTTGCTTGAAGCCAGTCAACTGTGGACTGAAACCTCTACAAACTGTGAACCAAATAAACCTTCCCTCTTGAAATTTGAGTGTCAAGCATTTTGTCTTAGCACTGAGAAAAAGTAACTAAGACACCGTATGTCAACTGTATTTCTAGGTACTTGATAGTATTTATTAATACTAAAGGTTATATTAGAGATAATATATTTTATTATTTTCTTTTAGTACTTAGAAAGTGTTTGATTAGACTGCATAATAATTTTATGTCAAAAGGGTCAAATAATGGCAAATTAAATGTGATTCACAAGTCTTATATTCAGTTGCTCTTACAAATATCATTTTTAATAATTTACTTGTAGAATCTTTAAGGTTTTCTATATAAATAAATACAGCATATGCAGCTATAGATTGGCCTTTCCCAGTCTTCTATTTGTAACATTTATATTATTTTCTGTCCAGAATTCCCACTGCAATATAGAGTATAAGTAGTGGACACACTGTTTATTCATAATTCTATGTTTTCAAGAGAATTTTTAATAGCAACCCTTTCCAGGGTGCCTGTTCCTGAAGACCCCTGAAGTGGGTTTCCAATCTCCTGTCTGGGTTACAGTGCACAGCAGGAAAGTAAAGAGCAAGAGACAAAGCAGAGGGGTGCATAGCAGGCATAGGGGACCAGTTGCTCTCTAGGGACAAGAGACTCCCAACCTCTAACTGGCTGGCATTTTATTAGCCAGCATAAAGAAGGGGGCAGGGTGCTTCTCCTGGAATAACACAGAAGCAGTGATAGATTATGCAAGTTTAACATCCTGAAGAAAACAAGCCAAGACCCATCCCTACACCTCAGCAAGAAATCACACTACAATACTTGTCCAAATGGCAGACAGAGTAAGGAGGCCCTAGAATAGACATTATGTCAATTTACAATTCCTAATCACCAACAAATTACCTGGTTGTTTATTAATTAGAATAACGGCTGCATTTTTAATGATAGGCTCAACTTATGAAGTGCACAAAGTTAACCTAATAACAATTGGATAATAATTATTTTTATGTATTAGTTGTATTTGATCATGTATTTTCCACATCAATTGAGATAATCATATAATTTTCCTTTATTTGTTAACAAGTTAAATTACATTTATGCATTCCCTGAAAAAAAAATCTTTTTGAGAAAGGATGTCACTGTATAGCCTAGGCTGGCCTTGAACTTCCAGCAATCCTCCTGTCTCAGCCTACTGAGTTCTGGGATTACAGGCATGTACCACCATGCCTTGTTCACATTCCCTGAAATTAAATGGTTCTTTCAGACATAAAAGGAATTTACCAAAGTTAGACTAAATCTTTTTTATATGTACTGAGTTCTATTTTTTTCTTGATATTCCCTTTTTGGTTTTGGTTTCTATATGTGTGATGCAAATGGATATGGGATTTTCTTCTTGTTATTACTCTGATTTTAATAAAGGAGCAAGAAAATTTGAGTTAGAGAATTTCCTGGTATCCAAAATATAGGATAGAAAATTGGGACAAGGAGTTGATTGAACCAGCATACATCCGATGCCTGGGAGTTGGTAAGGAAGAAAATTGCAGGGAGGTTGCTTTGGCCAGCAAGGCTATTCAACACCTGAGGCTGATCCTCCAGGGTGGGGTGAGTGGATAGCCCAGCATTCAGGGTACTGCTTGCCACTGCAGTTTCTGTCTTAGCTGGAGTGCTGGTGGAACTCTTGTAATTTGGTGGAAGTAGTTAAAAGCAAATGGAGAAGAAGGGGTGAGGGGTGATATATCCAGCACAGCTTAGCGAGACCAGAAGGACAAAACCCAAAGGTCCTCCCTAAGGATGAAGGAAGGACAGTGGAGGATGCCCCCCCACCCTGGCTCATGGCTCCCATAACTCCAGAGATATATCCAGAGGACCCCAGGACCTCTCAATGGGTGCATTGGGGTACAGTGAGCCTGGGTAGATTAGGAGAGATGTCAGCTTCCGTAAATGCAGAGTCATGAATGGAAAACTCTACAGATCACAAAGAAAGAGGGAAACATGACCCACTCGATAGACAAAATAAAACTAATAACTGACCCTAAAAAAAAGAAGACATTATTTCACTAATGATTCTAAATAATCCTTTTAAAGAAGTTTAGCAATTTGCAAAGGAATACAAATACATGACTAAACAAAATTAGGAAAAAGAAATGAATAAAACTAGAATATAAAGACTCAGAAATTTTAAAATAGAACCAAATGAATTCTAAAATGTTTCATATTACAAAAACTGAACTAAAAAATTATTGAACATCTTCAACAGCAGACTTGTTCCAGCAGAGTATCAGTAAGCCTAAAATGAAGTGATATAAAATTAACCAGTAGAAGAGCAAAAAAAAAATTTTTTTGAGAGACAGAGTCTTGCTATGTAGTTCAGCCTAGCTTTGACTTTAGAACATAGTCTAGACTTGTCTCAAACTCATAGTGATCCTCCTGCCTCAGCCTCTCCCATTGCTGCAATTATAGGTACAAAACTTTCAATAAAGAATGAAAACAAATGAAGAAAGCCTACAGGACTTATGGTGCATCATCCAGCACACTAATATAGGATTGCAGAAGACTCAGAGGGAAAAAGGAAAGGAATAGAAATAATATTCAATGAAAAATGGCTGAAAATGTGCTCAGTCTTGGGGAGGGAAATGAACATTCAGATAAATGAGACCAAAGTTGTCATACCTGGCAAGAAGGCAAAATAGTGCACATGAGGAAGCATCAGAAACAAACTGAAAACCAAAGATAATTTTGAAAATAGAAAAAAAACTTAAGAAAGTGATAACATGCTTGAACTCAGATTCTAAGTAAAATTAGCTTCTCATAGAAAGTCATATACTGCATACATTAGATATTTATAGTCCAACTCATGGGAAGAGAAGAGAACATGGCTTTTGAGAGCCTTAGGGGAGAGGAAATAGTTACTTGTTGTTCACTGGATATAAAGTTCCAGTTTTGCAAGACTAATGACTTCTAAAGATCTACTATACAATATTTTGCCTATAGTTGACAATGCTGTATTGAGCACTTGAAAAGTTAAGAAAAGATCTCATGTTAAGTGTTCTAACCAAAATAAATCTTTAAATGACAATAGAGAAATTTGGAATGATTTTTAGGTTACTTAGCTAATATAACATGAAAATTCATCTGGGCTGGCATTTCCTTTGGGGAATAACTTTAACATTTGTCTGAATAGCTTTAATGGGCATTCAGTTATTAACATTTTTATTTCTATATGAACCATTTGACATATTTGCATTTTCTAATGCACCATAGGAGGCATTCCCCTTCTGTGTGTGCGTGTGTGTGCATGTGTGTGTGTGTGTGTGTGTGTGTCATAGCATTACGAACCAAACGAGGTACGCAGGTGTGCCCTGATATGTGTGGCATATCAGACTCCATGCAATTGGGGACATCTTGCCATCAATATTTTGACCCATGATACAGAAAAAATGGTCTCTTAATTTCACATTAGGCCTATCTTTTCACAGCAGTAATACTGGATATACCAAGACCTGGCATTTGAAATAATGCAGTATGATTTGGAATAGGCATAACTGGACATCAATTCTTTTCAGTTTTTTAAAGGCATACCATAAGAAACTAACCCGTTTTTAGCCCCTTGAGAACATGTTTGATAAATTATTTGGAACATCAGACAAGTTGCTGAGATAAGAGGCTTATGAAAAGCATCTGGAGAGAATATTGGTTATGACTGTGGCTCTCAGACAGCAGGTTGCTTGCTCACTGCTGATTAGAGTGACACTTCAGTGTGGCAGTCTGCGGGGCCTCGCTACTATTTCATTTTCACCAAATTGGCAAATTGTAAGATACTGAATTGGAAAAACACTTGATGGGCTGGAGAGAAAACGCTCATGAGCAAAAATAAGCCTGTCATTAATTTATGATGAATTTAGTGATAACAATTTCATCTACTTTTTTATCTCTTTTAAACATAATAGCACTCATCATTCAACAGTTAATAATGCATAGCATCAGGTCCTTTACAGAGAATATCCCATTTAATTCTGAAAAAGCCTTTGAGAGATATATAATTACTCCTGTTAATATCTCCTGTCCATTTTCTATAGTGACTTGCAAAAAAAAAATTTTTTTTTTAACCAGAAACAGACTATCAAAATCAAAAGGTCCCTAAACAGAACTGAATGTGCATATCAGAAATGGCATCTAGGCCTGCCTGAGCTTCATAGTGAGTTCAAGGCCAGCCTGAACTACATATAGAGTCCCTGTCTCAAAAAAAGAAAAAAATGACATCTATATTGGATATGCTTTTCTATGAGAGAACTTCAATCATAGCGCAATTCTGCTTCTGCTGATCTCTTGACGTGATTGATAATGGTTTAAAGCTGTAAAGTCTGTTGCACAGTATGATACTGACCTCGCCACACTTTGCTAGATGTCTGTGCTGTCACTTGCTCCTGTTTGTTTGCTCATGTCAGGTGCTGAAAGCACTACCAAAACTCTCACCTTAGACTCCTTCCAGAATCCCCATACTGTTACATTGTCGTTTTGCAAGAGCAGGGGTGCCTGTTCCTTATCCTAGAATAGGAAAACCCAGCAACATTGTAGACTGCACAGAAACATACTCACTAATGACAATACTCATTGTTAAGCAATTGAGTAGTTTGCACTTTCAGTGCTTTACATTACCAAGAAATCATTTGTGGGTTGTTATTTAGATATTTAACAATGTCTTGGTACTGTGTGGTAGGAGTGCGAGAATGTTCTTGGAACTCATTATAATTTTTCCAATTAAAAATAATTATTGTAGGCTCCTATTAAGTGGAAATTTGCTATCAAACACTGTTTTAGGAACATAAAACATTTGATTAACAGAAGCTGCCTATACTGTACTTTCATCCTCAAAAATGTACACACAAAAACTGGGTGTGGGGGTTCGTGCCTGCAATGCCAGCAATTTGGTAAGCTAAGGCAGTAGGAAGACAGGTTTAAGACCTGCCTGAGCAATTAATGACTTAACAAGATTCTCTCTCTCAAAATATGGAAAATTTTAAAAAAGAACACAAAGAAACAGTCCTACACATAAATGTACTGAATTCAACAAATATTTACTGTGTACTTTCTATGTGTCTGACATTAGTAATACTGTCCTAGGTAAACAAAGATGTCTAGCTTCATGTAAATGTCATTCTAGAAAATCCTCGGGGACAGAACAGCAAAATAAGTGAAATGGTTGCTTCCTAAGAGATTGTCAGTCCTCTGGAGGAAGACAGAAAAAGAAGATGGAAAGTGTTCAAGCAAGGGTATACACAGTCTAGGTTTCTACTTTCAAAAGGATGCTTTTGAGAGTTTCCTACTTAACCAATCCCGAACAAGGTACTACACCCAAAATGAAGCACTTTCCTCTCATTCTTGCTAGTTCTGGAAGTACTCATTTCCTGAATAAATGGAAAAGAGTCCACTCTGGGAAGAAAAATAACTGGAAGACTGAAGCACTTTTCAAATAAGTTGTCTTATAAGTGTGACTATAGGAGAGAAAATCAGTTTGGTTCAGGGTGTCAACCTTAACCAAGGACAAGAATTGGAGAAGCATGGCCAAAAGTGGGCTGAATACACTGGTCTTTAAAAAGATGACTACCTGTATGCATTTAGTAAGCAATATAATAAATTCACATCATCTTGGACTGCACAGATCCTGAACTGGGCTACTACATTAGGGAGCTAAAATGTTCCAAAAGAATAACTTTTTCATTGAAGGGAGAAGCGTTAATTTTAGCAATTACTGTTATTATTCCACCAGTGACAAGAATCTCACTGTATCTCACCAGATCTTCAAAATTATTTGAAGTGAAATAAAGCACAGTCACATTGCAGCTCTCTTGGGAGCCCCTGATAGCAGCAGTTTCTCTAGAGAATCTTTTGCTGACAGTCACAGAACTGTATTTTGGCTTTCCCACTGATCTGGGAGTTTTTCTTTGACTTATGCTGGCATAGTTGGGATATCTTGCCAATTAAAATGAGCACTACAGGCAGAGATGCCATGGTGACTGTGACTACTATATGAAGGTTAGATCAAAAGCAACCTCCCTATATATTAAAAATCTTGCTCTCCAATTTATGCTGGATTTTTCTCTTCTCAATTTAATTAAGAACTGGAAGACACACCATATTGTGTTGAGCCCTTCTGATCAATCTTGTCTGTTTTTAATTCCTATGATTTTTACTTTCTCATAACTCTGTGTATATTCTCTCTTATCAAAACACCCAGGCCTCATGAGAAATTGATTATAGATGTCCGTGAGTAGAAAAACATTATAGGAAATGTTCAGTAATTGTCTCACCAGCTCCTGCTCTTGTCACACTGTGTTGTCTCTGCTCAACATGCAACCCAATTTTGGAGGCAACAGGAAAAATTTATCACATTAACCTTGAAATATTAAACATGGTCAAAAACCTAAGAGATCTGAAGAGCTTATATTTATAAGCAGAGAATAATAGCTCATTATTGTAGAAGACAAAATGTAAACTAGTAAACTCTCCACTAACAGTCCTGAATCCAAATTCTAGCTCTGTCATTTTTGAGCTACAAAACAAAGCTTGAATCACTCAGCATCTAGCCTTGTCTCCTGCTCAGGATAAACAGTCATCTCCCTTTTCCAACTGTGATGTTTCATGAGGTCATTGTAAGCCCTGCATAAACTGTACCTGGAATATCATATTATGAAATACCTATTTTTTAGGCTGAAAAAAGTCAAATATTGACAGTTTCATATGGTTCAAACTAATAAAAGTTAAGTATTGGTCTTCATTTTTAAGACTGCTTTATAGAACTTTCTTAACAAATAAACTAACATTTATAAGTGAAGTTGTATAAATGAAAAGAGATAGAATTTGCAAGTATAGACGAAGACCAGACTCTGTCACACACAGAAAACACAAATGGGGCAAATGTTACACATCTCTGACTCTGACTCAGTCATCCACTGGATAATGAATAGTAAGCCAGGACAAATGAACAAATTATTGGAATTAAAATCATAAGTAAAAATACAACTTAGTGGTAAATGCAGTGGTAGGTCTTACTTCTGAACTATTGTCATGAATCATAAGTCAGCAGTAAAGAACACTAATCTGCATTAACTTTTATAAGACACTAATAATGAAGTCATTGCAGATTTCCCATTAAAAAGAAAAGTTCAAGGAATGTACATCTTTCCCTTCTTTTGCTTGGTCATCCAGGTGAAATTCAATACACTGCAAAAATTTATTTAGCCCTTTGAGCTTTGTATTTAAAATAGAACAAAATTAACATAAACATTGTGATAGTTACAGGATATTAATACATTTTAATCAGATAAAAATAAGCAAGGGACACTATGATTTATAATTTCAACAGTTTTTACATGGCAGCTCAGCGCTTCAAGCACTAAGAGACAGAAGCCAGTGATGTTCCTAACAATTAGCTCTAGAACTGGAACATCTCTGCCGCTATATTCCTTTAATCAAAGAGGCCTGCATCAGCTCCGGGTCAGGGGTGAAAGAATGGACTCCATCTCTCCATGGAGAGGGACGTTAGTAGTAGTGGCATTCTTTTTCATTAGCGTATGTTTGTGATACATAACAATTGCATTTGGTTTGGGCAATGAATATATACATATATTATATATATATGAATATTCACATAAACTGCCACACACATTCACACACACACACACACACACAATCTACAAAGAAGTACTAAAACAAAAGTTGTAAAAGTCAGGTCAGAAAATTATAGCTGCCATATTGACATAATTTGTGTCTTTTATTAAATCCTAATTCTGCCACTTATTTCTTCAGAAATGTTGGGCAATTAATCTCTGTGACTTTAGTTTTCTCACCTATAAAACAGAGCTAGTTATCAGTAACATATAGGCCTATTGTGAAAATTCAGTGTGGAATGTCCTTAAAGTGATTGACATATGCCAATGTTCATTACTTCTGTACTTGTATTTGGAACTTAAGAGACATTAAAATTATGAAAAAAAGTCCTTAATATACTCAAATAAATAGAAGAAAAGTGATCCTATGGTGTATTATTCATGATTCATTAACTCAGTTAAAAATCTTTTACTGAGAATAGTTGCTAAGAAATAAGCTGGACCTTAGAAACAACCATGATTTCTTTGCACATAAAATTTACAAACAACTGGGGAAGGACAGGATCATACACCTATTAGTGGGAATAAGTTGTTGCAAATGCTATACATAAAAAATACAAATGAACAAGTGGTAATATTGGTGAACTAGTGGTATATTTATTCAAAAGAAGACACATTTCAAAGTTCTGTTAAGGAATGAACAGGAAAACTAAAATTCTATCAAATGCAACTTTCACAGTAAAATGGCGTTTAAAGCTAATCTATGTCATTAAGTCAGGAATAACCTAGGAAATGTGCAGAATGGACTGGAGATAACACTTTCTGGTCATCAACAGTTATGTTGCTTTCATTGTCTCTTTTTACTTTCAGACCCCAACCAAACGGAGTCAGCTGTCTCCTGTCTGCCATGCTCAGTGTTCTAAGGGTAACTATGTGGTTTAGCATGTTCATTTCTACTCATTAAAATTAGCTAATTTCATGAGTGGCAGATGCCACTCCACCCTGGAATGGATACTGGGAAACTCTATAGGATTCAATTGATGGATATTTGCTTTTAAATATGGGTCTTTTAAAATTTTATTTGTACATGTTCGCAGTTTATGTACTTTATGGTTGTCTTGGGGAATGGTTAGAGGTGCATATTTCAGCAGGTTTCCTTTTTTTTTTTAATCTACTTCCCTTCTCCCCTCCCCCAGGTCCCCTATAACATCTTCCATTCCTGTTGATATTATTTGTCTTAGTTCATGTTATGGTCTACAGTGTTAACATTGATTAGAGTCATTAGGTTCCTGTATGTGGCATATCTTTATTCTTATTTCCCCTTCCCTTCCATTTTAACCCTCACTCTTGTCTTTTTCCTTCACACCAGTTATTTATTGCAAGAGATTCATCCCCTTGTACCTTTCCAACCATCCTTTATCATTTTTTATTTGTACTTTGCCTCACTCAAATGAGAGATGCCATACAGTATTTAAGCTTGCATGTCTAGTTTATTTCACTCAACATGATATTGTTCAGGTGCATCCAATTTCCTGCAAATGTCTCAAATTTGTTCTTCTTTATAGACAAGTACTAGTTTATTATATATAGACATCACAATTTCTTCATCCAATCATCTGTTGATGGGTATAGGGCTGGTTCCATGCTTTATCCATTATGAACTGTGCTGCTATATACATTGGTAGGTGTGTATCACTGTAATATGTTGACTTAAGCTCTTCGGGGAAGATTTTTAGAAGGGGAGATAACTGTGTTGTATAGAAACTCTAATTTTAGTTCTTTGAGAAGTCTCCATACTAATTTCCAAAATGATTGCTTTAGTTCACATACTCACCAACCATGAAAGAGGGTTCCTTTATTATCAGTCTGACCAGCATTTATTGTTTGATTTCTTAGAGATTTCCATTTTTTCCAGAGTAAGATGAAATTTTAGCATTGTTTCAATTTTCATTTTTCTAATGGCCAGAGTTATTGAACACTTTTTTCATGTATTTTTTAACCATTTGTATTTCTTCCTCTGTGAAGTAACTGTTTATTTCTCTTGCCCACTTCTTGACTTAGTCTTTTAATTTTAGATAGTTAAATTATTGTGAGTTTTTGTATATTCTAGATATTAGTTCTTTATCTGAAGAGTAACTGGAAAAAAATTTCCCATTCTGTAGGTTGTCTTTTCAGTGTACTGATTGATTCTTTTTCTACACCAAAGTTTTTAGCATGATATAATCTGATTTGTTGATTCTTGCTGCTATTTTTTGTGTGATTGAGGTTCTGTTTAGAAAATTGCTCCCTACATCTATGTCTTCAATTGTTTTACCCAGCTTATCTGCCAGTAGGTTTAATGTTTCTGTTTTAATGTTTATATCTTTGACTCATTTTCATTTTCATTCAGTGTATGGTGAGAGATAAGAATCCAGTTTTAGTCTTCTGCAAAAAGATAACCAATTTTGCCAACACTACTTGTTCAACAGGCTATCTTTCTTCCAACATATGTTTTTAGTGCCTTGCCAAAGATCAAATAGTTGAATATGTCTGGGGAGCCTTCTGTATTCTCAATTCTGTTTCACTGATCCATACATCTGTTATTGTTCCGGTACCATGCTGTTTTTATCACTGTTGCTTTGTAGTATAGCTTGAAGTCCGGTGTTGCTATTCCTCCTGCTTCACCCTTATTGCTTAAAATTGTTTTTGCTTTCATGGATCTCTTTTGGATCCATATAAATTTTAGGGTTGTTTTCTCTAGATCTGTAAAACATGCTATTGGTATTTTGATTGGGACTGCATTGAATCTGTACAAGTTTGGAAGTATGGCTTTTTGAAATATTGGTTCTGCCTATCCAGGAGCACATGACATCTTTCTGTTTTCTCTTGTTCTTTTCTACCTTCTCCTTCAGGGTAATGTAGTTTTTATTGTAGTGCAGTGAAAGGCCTTCCATTTCCTTGGTTAGGTTAATTTTAGGTATTTCATTTTTGTGAAGCTATGGTGAATGCTATTGTTTTCATAATTTTCTTCTCATCTCATTCACTGTTGCTGTGTACAAATGCTAATGATTTTTGTGTGCCGATCTTGTATCCTGCTACTTCAGTGGAGGCCTGTTTCAACCTCTGTGTCTCTGTGTATTTCTGGTTGTTTTCTCTCTTCCTTCTTAACATGATGGGAAGAAAAGTTCTGGTTCAATATATTCTTCTTTGTAATTTCCATTCACACATCATGTTTTCAGAAAACCCTATTCTAGTTTTCTTGTTGAAGGTGGTCACAGGGATTGAGATAGATATTTGCAATACCAGGAAAGAGATGAAAGAATCCTGTGTCTTCAGTGTTGCTGAAGAAGGTTATTTCATCAACATCACTTAACCATCACTTACCTTATCTGGATTAAGACAAAAATCCTAACAGTGTCCTGCTCTGTCTACTTCCCCACATTCCCTCTCTTCCACATTCGCAAAGTTTCTGAATCAAGTCCTGTCCTCATGCCCTCCCTTGGCACTCACCCTCCTGCCAGGAATTCCTCCAGTGAGTCTATTCACCTCATTGAACTTATTGTAAGAGTTTTGTTTCAAATGCAAAGTTTGCTTTTTTAGCTCTTTTCCTCTTGGACTTTGACAAAATTGTCCACCACTACCTGCTCTCCAGAAACTCTGTTTTACTTTCCATGAAATTTCTCTCTACTTCTGTTTTTGTGTCTTTCCAACCTAACTATCTCATTCTCCTTCTCTACTCTTCTGGTCATCATGGCTTTTGTGCTTCTGGGGTTCAGGCCCAGCTCATCATTTCTGTTTCTCTTAAGTGGACATCCTTGATGATTTCATTGTTGTTTCAACTGGCTTTCATTATTCTACTAACTCTAAAACTTATGGCTCTCATCAATGTATTCCTTTCTCTTTGGTGCTTGTATAGCCATCTACCTTTTAGGAATTTCTACTTAAGCCATAGAATCACAAACTCATCCTAAAATCAAATTACTTCCATTTTATGTGTTTCTCCTATTGTATCTCCTCTCTCACTTGAAATCCCCCTCACGTTCTATGCATTCATATGAGTCCTACCAAGCCCTGACAAATTCGATCAAAACCCTATCAACTCCACATTGCTTATCCTTGATCATCTCTTTCAAAATAGTGTTCACAATGTGCAATATATATATCAGTATTGTTCCCTGATTGATGTTTTGAAATTTTGTTGTAGTTTTTTCTTTCCTTTTTTAAAATTTTTATCCTTGAAATAAAATGGATTTTTAAAAAAACACTGTCCAAATATTTACATTGCAATTCATTTTGCATATACATTTGCACATATTGTAGTCAGGGGTTGCAAGGAAAACAATTACATATGGGACACATAATTTATGGTAGTATCTGTAATAGTTGCCAGAGTGTAAAATATAAGAAGTGCAGGAAATCTGTCCACAACACTAAAGACCTGGAGAATCTAGCTAAAGTCCTGGATCCCATGGCAACATCCTGCGTGAGTTCCACTGAAAACCTAGGGCCCAAGACAATGCCTTCCATGAGTCCAGCTGGAGGCCTAGAGACCATGACAATGACTCATGCTAGTCTATTTCATGAATCTGTGCTGGGAAGGCCCAAAGGTCAGCAGTGGAAGTTAGAAAGTCTATAGTGGGATCATGGATCTGTGCCTCTACTTTGAGGGTTCTGCACTGGGGCCCCATAAACAACCATAGCCATCCTCAGCAACAATGAGGTCACGAGTTCCTCTGATGATAACAACTATGTTCATATCAGGAAGCCAGCACGACAAGCTTCTCTTGGAATTTGAGCAGCACACATCTTCCCCTCTAGAGCCAGGAAGCTGTCCTCAAAGTAAGAACCAAAGCTCCCCCAAAGTGAACTGCAGCCATTCTCAGCAACAAGGTGCTGAGCAACTCTGATGATAACAGCTGAATTCCTATCAGGAAAGCCAGTATGACAAGCTCCTGCTCCTTAGGAGAACCAGTGGCTCCAAACACCACTTAGGAGAACCCACAATGCTGTTCTTCCTCTATAGGTTTCCTTTTTATGCTGGCAGTAGTCCTCAAGTGTGCCATCCACGCTCAGAACCACACTGATTCAGTTCATCTGGTATTAAGTTGACCACCAGTTTTTAACCCAACACAGCACATTATAAAAATACACAAAAGTAAAAACTTAAGTGATTGAAATAAAAATAAATAGAAGTTGTGATGTTCTTTTCCTGGCCCTATTAGCTGATTCTGTGTCTCCCCAGATATGTGTCCACCTCCTTATTAATGATCACAGGTCTGAGCACCATCATGATAACCTGACTAGGAAACAGCAGCAGGCTTTTGTCTCCAGCATCAGTTCCATTTATAGCACTACAAGCAAACAGATCATTTTCAAAAACAAAACAAAACTACTGTACTCCCTGCTTTAAATCCTTTGATGGCTTATTACTGTCTGTGGACAGGGGCCCCAGAATACTGCTATTGGTTGTTCATCTCCACCAACCCACTAGACTTTTCTATTCCCTGACAGCACAAGACCTAACAGACATTTCTCTCTCCTTTTCAGTGTGCTGCTCCCTCCACTGAACTTGCTCCTAATTCATTGGTATTTAGCTCAGGATTCATATTTAAAAAGAAAAAAAAAAAGCCCTGACTAACCAGGAACAGTTGGCCTTACTCTGTGTTTCCAAGGCACCTTGAGCTTTTCTGCGTTTTCAGTCATCATTTACTTACCTGAAAATGTAATCATCTGTTGGAGCCTGACTGTCACCTCTTGAAAGCACAATTTGCTTCTGTCCCTTATCACACCCAGGGGATTATCTAGTACACAGCACACATAAAACAGAGGTCTTCTGAATTAGTGAATCCTACCTCTGAGCCTGGAGTGTAACCATTGTCTTTTCTTCCTTTGAATATCAAGGTATGTGTAGCAGGAAGGTTAAAAGCCCAAGCTTCAGAGACAGATGGAAAAGCTCAAATCTTAGCCCTTTGTTCCTTATTGTGTCTTGTGGCAAGGAGCTTACCATCTCCAAACTTCAGCTGGCACATCTTTAAATGAAGCAATAATTCCTCATAGGATTGTTGTAAAGATAGCATGGGGTGTATATATCAAACACTAGAGGACATGCCACAGAAATCCAATAAACTCAGTAATTATACTTTTTAAAAACATCCAGAACTTGGACTTCAAAAGTGTCTTAGGGCAGAAAGTTTTAAATTAGATTTATTCAATAAATAATAATTATTTACTATATGAAATCCACTCTTCAAGTCTTTTTTTTTTTGTACCAGAGATTGAACTCATGACCTCACACTTGCCAGGCAGGTGCTTAAGGCACCGAGCTAAAGTCCTGGCCCTTTTCTAAATTTATTTTTTATTTTTTAGTACCAGGAATCAAACTCATGACCATGCATTTGCAAGGCAGGTGCTTATGCCGCTGAGCTAAATCCCCAGCCGCACTCTTCAATTCTTTTAAGCATCTGTTTTTAGTAATTATATTTGAAGTCCTGTTTCTACATATTTTAATAAATTTTTATAATCTTATTTTGATACTCTATTTTAAATGCTTTGTTCTTTGTTTAATCAATTGTATATTTCTCAATTTTAACTACAGAATTTCTTCTAACAGATCTTTTTCTCCATTTTTACATGTTTTATTAAAAATCAAAGTTCTACATTTTTTTACTTCTATTTAGGAGTCTGTGCATAATCATCTATAAAATAACTCCAATAAAACCTCCAGGCCTTTATTACAGGTCATGGAATTCTGTTGACTACTATATTCTCTCACCTGGAGAGGCATTAAAGTTAATGCAACTGTATCTCATTTGAACCCTCATGTGTATTCCGTCTACACTAATGCCAACTAAGACTAATAACCATAAAAAATAAAAGAGTTTTAAGGCCAAAAAATTAGTGGTTTATCTGGCCTGGCATTCAGTGTCTCTCAGTTAGTGATATTTAACCTTAAAGGAAGGTATAATAAATACTCACTATGCTCCTAACTGTGCAAAACCATTCTAAGAAAAAATTAGTTTTGTTCTGTTAGTCAATCATCAGCTTGAGGCCAAACATAAGGACTGTTAGAATACAATTCTCAGGAAATATTCCCCATAGTAAAATTGCAGATGCTATTCTCATGCTTAGGAGTCCTCTCATAATCAGCATCTTCTAGGATTTATTCAATTTCATATCACTCTCTGCTGACAAGTTGTTAATAATAAATAATTCTTTTATTTCTCTTTATGTCTTAACTTATGTGAAGGTAGCCTTTTAGATAACTGATCAAATTAAAACCTTACTAAACAAAAAGGGCAAATTTTTATAAAATACGCTTTATATTAATATCTTTTCCTCATTTTTTCTAAAATTTACCACTTCAAACAAATTTTTATGAAAAAGAATGATAGTCTACTCAGTAAAAGAATACTACAGCAAGCAGAAAAACCACAGGACTGAGAACAAATTGTTTCACAAAATTCATCAAAGGACTCCAGACTTATGACATAAATCCCTGATCATGTCTTAATGCCTGCAAATTGGTCCTACTAGATATCCTTTCAGTCATTCATTTTTTTCTTTGCTTTGTTTCAAATATATCCTGTATGTAGGACTTCACCAAAATGATGAGGGGCAATGCAATGTTCTCCAACATCGTTTCCAGTCACCTAGATATAACGTGATGCTATAATCATTTGAGTCCCTTAATTCCTGATTTAAGATAGCACATCATGAAATCTATTGTCTGAAAAATGTAAGTTAAGACAAAATTAACATACAAATAAAATTAAACTGGTAAAACACAAACTAACATAGACTCAATCTCACTTCAAGTCAAATATCATTAAACAAAACAATCATCACCAGCAGAAAAGAGAACAGGTTTCTCAGCCCTGGGTTGTGGGGGCCATTGAGACTTGCTAGAAGGTGTAGTATAATGAATATATTGTATTGAGATGTGGTCATTCCCTGTACAATATCAATATTTATTATTCTGCCATAAGAGTTACTCAATCTCACAGCAATTCTAACAATGGACATTGATATCTCATTTTTCATAGGAAAAAAACAAGTCTTAGAAGAGTTTAAAAGTTATCTAAATCAGTTTGCCAATATACTCTAAGACTCGTTCTCTTTTTCAATTAGCAAACTTACCTTCTTAGATAATCAGCTACTGAATATATCAATGATATTTTTTATGTCCACAATGTAAAACTTTAGATTGCTTGAAAGACTTTACTATAGTACAGAAGATTATTAAAAGGTTTGTTGAAATAAAAGAAAAAAAAGATTTGTTCTGTAATAAGAAGCTAGCACTAAAACAGCATAAATTGGGTCCCAAGCATTATACTAATCTTTTTATCACAGCACATACAAAACATAACATTTACAGCACATTAGCATCCAGTCTTTTTTTTTTTTTATCAATGTAAACTGAGAACTTAAACTGAGAACTTTTCTTGTTATGTTTCTATTCAAGCCATCAGTCTTATCTTTGTTCCCCGTTAAAGAAACTGAAGTTTGAAAACTGTAAATATCTTGTTTGGTGCACACAACTAGGTAGTGAAATCAGTTTAGAGTTAGAGCTGACTTCCGACCAGGACACCCTGCCTCACAATTTGGAGGAAAGCACCCAAAACCTACCCGTGGAAACCATGACGGCTGTCTTGATGGCAGATGGAGAACTACTTCAAAGTATGGAACTTCACAACAGAAGCGGGGAGGGGGGAATGCCTCCGACTCAGTACACTGGTGAGCAGGTGACTTTCACAAAATCTGTTTTAAGTTTCACGTCACACACCAGCAATTATCCACCAGTTCTTCTGCGGTTTTTTATCTCGTATTTGCTCACTTCATCTAATCTGTTAATCTTTTGTCTCATAACTTTCCACTTACAAGGAAAAATGAACTGAAATATACTCTAACAGTTTTTGTCAGTAAGAAACTTTTTTAAATGAAATGATAATAGTATTTTTCACATAAACACAGAACCTGAAATTTCGCAAAATCATAAACCATAAATATAAAGTAGAACAACTTGTTTACCTTCAGGATTCATGGGAAGCAATGAAATATATTTAGTTCCCATATTTTGGCCGTTAATGCTATTCTCTACTAAAAGGAACAAGAGCTCCTTTTTTAAAAAAGTAGTGAATGCAATGACCTGTTCCATAAAGAAGTGTGATGAGTCTGGAATATTTTTAAAAAAGTTTTATCCTTTTAGAGAAACTTTTTAGTAAGGCACAGGGATATACCATGTGTTTTCTTCCCCCACACACAGGTTTCTTCCCCCTCCACCAAGATCCCCCACTGGAGTAGAGCCTGGTTACAATTGATGTACCCATGTTGGCATGTCACTGTCCCTTAACCCATACTCTACATGAGAGCTCATGCTTTGTGTTATTCATTTTATGGGTTTGTACCAAAGTAAAATGACACCTGTCCAACATTCTATTATCATACTGAGAGGGTTTGCGGTCTATGGATAATTACTCTATACTGTTCTCCCCTTCTCCAAGCACCTGGCAATCACTGGTTTTTTTGGTTTGTTTGATTTTTTTGTTTTGTTTTGTTTGTTTTTTTGGATAATACTTAAAATTGAACCCATGGCCTTTGCACTGAGCCACATTACCAGCCTAGCCTTTTGTATTTTTTATTTTTTAGATAGGGTGTCACTAAATTGCCCAGGCTAGTCTTGCACTTGAGATCCTCCAGACTTAGCCTCCCAGAATGCTGGAATTACAGGAGTGTGCCACTATACCCAGCTTTGGTAGTTTTGGTTCAGCTTCTGGTTTTTGAGACAAGATTTCATGATGTAACTTAGGGTGACCTCACACTTGTGATCCTCCTGGTTCAGCAACTCAAAGTACTGAGATTACAGGTGTGCGCTACTACTACATCCAGCCCACTACTGGGGCTTTTTACCATCTCTGAATGTATCATCTTTTTACCATCTCTCAATGTATCATCTTTTTACCATCTCTCAATGTATGTCTTTTCCAGGATGTCTTATAGTTGGAGACATACATCACGTAGCATTTTCAGCTTGACTTCTTTTATTTATTAGTATGAATCTCAGTTCCCTCCATGTAGTTTCACAACTTGTTAGTACATCTTTTCAGTGTCAAATAATATTCCATGATCTAGATTTATCGTAACTTGTTTATTCACTCACTTACTAAAGGACATGTTGGTTGCTTCTAAGTTTTGGCGACTGTAAATACTGTTGCTAGTAAACATTCATGTGCAAGTTTTTCTGTGAATATACAATTTTTTGTAAAAGAATGCTTCCAGAATATTTGCTGATTATAACAACTATAATAAAAGCTGGTTGAAGAGACAGCCTAGATTAGACAGATAGCAGCCAAGTAAAGTTAAGCAGCAATGCAGAAAACAGTAAAAAAGAAGCTACTATAGATTCTGATAAGCAGAAGTTACAAATATTGTGCTAGAAGATGATTATTGCAAAGATGCATAGTCTGTTAAAAAGCTGAGTGTTGAACAACTAAAATAATATACCTGACACTGAAGGTTTGGTCAATTGCAAGATTATAAATTATAAATATGAACTTATATGAAGATAAAATTAAAAAGACTTTTATAAAGAAAGCCAATGCTTTCTAAAAAGTATTCAGTTGAGAAATGTTGAATGATCAAAATGAAGATGAAAGTTATATACTGGACATGTCAGTGCTAACTAATGGCCAAGATGTTTCACAGTGATTCTTGCCTCCAGATAATCACACCCTGAATAGGTCTAGTCTGGGTAAAAATGTGACGTTTTCTGAGGCTGGACTATAAAAGGCATTGCAGCCTCTAACTCATTCCCTTTTGGGTCAGTTACTGTGGAAAGAATGAGCTGCGACATAGAGAGGAATTCAAAGAGCCCTCTGAAGAGGAAACTTACCAAGGGTCAATAATTTTCCAGGACTGGGAAGGAGTCGTATTGCAGGTGGACCCTAAGCCTCAGCCAAGCCTTTGCCAGTCTCTTATCCAGAACATTAATTAAAGAGATCCAGCCAGAGCAGCCCAGGTAAGCTGTTCCTAAATTCCTGATCCACAGAAATAATAAGAGACAACACACATTTATTTTTGCTCTAAACTGCTAATTTTGGAGCAAATCTGTTGTGAAGCAACAAATAACTAGTGCAGTACTAGAGGGGAAAAAAAGTACCCAGAAATATTTTTAAGATACACAAAGTTCATGTGTTCCTAAAAATGAAAAGTTAGGCAAAATGGAAAAGAGAAAAACTATACATTTAGAAAAGATACAAACCCCTCAGTTTTTTATTTCTTCAGAGAATAAAATAGAGAAGACAAAAGATGTGTGAGGGGGGAGGAATAATTAAATAAAAGTAAAAAGAATAAGAAATAAAGGATAAAAGAAGTCAATTTTGGCAAGATGTTGAGAAATTGAGAACACCACCGCTGTAAAATGAGATCAAGAACAGATTGACTTAACAACATCACAAAAATGCATCCAGGTATTTATATTGTAGCTGAACAACAAGCCTGTATCATAAAAACAGGTTTAATGTGGTTTTTAAGAGATGAAGCCATAAGAAAAAAGTATGCACAGATTAGGGCAAAGGAGGAAAACAATGGAAGAAAGAGTTTGTTATTGTTGCTTTGTATAAATAGGCAGATATCAGCAACTAAACCAAATTTATACCACACATACAGCATTTTTTATGTTCACTCAAATCATAGAAATATGTGAAATAAATAATTTAATTGCTAATTTCTCTCACCAACTGGTTTTGCTAAATCAGGAGAAAAGTACAATCTTTTTCATTTCCTTTCACTAACATGTC
Organism: Hydrochoerus hydrochaeris; assembly: GCA_004027455.1. Classification (NCBI taxonomy): domain Eukaryota; kingdom Metazoa; phylum Chordata; class Mammalia; order Rodentia; family Hydrochaeridae; genus Hydrochoerus; species Hydrochoerus hydrochaeris. The sequence continues at coordinate 73,276 of PVLA01006756.1, forward strand.
TCATGTAAAAATGTGAATTGTGTAATTAGACAGTATCTCAGTGTAGTGGGATTCCCCTCAGTTTATATATTTTGTGTCTTTTTCAACTCGAATAAACTTTCACTAGGCATGTATGAGTGTAGTGGTTTGATAACTGGTGGTCAACTTGTAATACCAGCTGAACTGAATCAGAGCAGCGCTGAGTATGGATGGCCCCCCTGAAGACTGTTACCAAGACAAAAAGGAGAACTGGAGAGGAAAAAGTAGTGTTGCTTGTTCTTTGTGATATTGTTGGTTCTCCTCGAGAAGATTGTTGAGCTTCTTTCCGGAAAGAAAATCAGCTGTTATCATCAGAGGAGCTCAGGACCTTGTTGTTGCTGATAATAGCTGTGGTTCACTTTGGGGGAGCTCTGGTCTTTACTTTGAGCATCACTTCCTGTCTCCAGAGGGAAAGATGTGCGTTGTTCAACTCCTGAAGAAGCTTGTCATGCTGGCTTCATGATATGAACTTAGCTGTTCTCAATTTAGGAGAAACTCAAGACCTTATTGTCACTGATAATGACTGTGGTACTTTTCAGGGAAGCCATGTCCCTTACTTTTTTTTTTTTTGCACCGAGGATCAAACTCATGACCTCGCTCTTGCCAGGTAGGCGCTTAAGCCACTGAGCTAAATCCCCAGCCCATGTCCCTCACTTTGAGCATTACTTCTTGGCTCCAGTGCAGATCCTTCAGCCTATAGGCTCAAATCATTCATCCCCCTGGCGCAGACTTTCTAGCTTCCACTGCTGACATGGGTCTTTCCAGCACAAATCCATGGAACAGATTTGCATGAGTCATTATCATGGGCTCTAGGTCTCTAGCTGGACTCGTGGTGGGCATTGTGATGGGCTCTAGGTCTTCAGCGGGACTCATGCTGGGTGTTGTCATGGGATCCAGTGGGTCTTATTGTATGGACAATTTTCTGCACTCTTTCTTTTGTATTAGTCTTTTTGGGTGATGATTATAACATAATTCTATAAATTATGTGTCCTGTATATAATTATTTTCCTTGCAATCCCTGACTACAATGAGTAATAATTTCACCAATGATAAAGTGCAAATTTTACCATTTTTCAAATATTGTACCTTGTAAAGTAATTTAGGTTGAGTGGTGTGGTCTCCAAACCTCCTTGGTTGAAAAAGAGGATATACATGTAATCAGGTAAAATTTCACATAGGAAACATAGTAACTTAGTATTTTCTTGTAAAATCTAATGGCAATGAGTCATTTTTGTACTACCTTACGGGGCAGGACTGTCAAATTAAAAAAGAAGTCTACTAATAGTAAACAGCTTAGACCAATGACAAAATTGTCAGCTTTCATGTTTTATTTTGTTTGGTTTGTATCATTCAAAAGTGGCTTGTTGAAAACTTTGATCACTAATTTGGAATAAATCTGCAAAAAAATTCATTTTAGAACTTTCTCTAACATTTTCATTTAAATTCTTAGGCTCATTAACCTCAGTACAGAGTAAACCAAGTCAAAAGTTAATAAGTACTTTAAATATTCCAAATTTTATGTGCTTTCCACATTACAAAAATAAAGAGTAACACTCTGTAACACAGTTATAAATTTCAAGGGAAGTACAAACTAATTCAAATTGGCACAACCAAATTGGGATGTGTTCTGATAACTGCTTATTACATCTGGATCCTAATAGCTATACAAATTGTTTTGTAGAGGAAATGTTCTATCAAAAAATTATTCCTTTTGACATCACTAAGAAGTCAAAGTAATTTTATTTTTATTTTATTTTTCCATTTTTTTATTCTATTAGCTCTTGGAGATTTGTGTCTCTTTCTAACTTTGATTTTGAATTCCAGTACCCAGGATCCCAGCACAATGCATTAACCACATGAGTTGCAACTTTGGCCTTGCTATTTTTCTGTCTATAGCTCCCTGGGGTATTTTCCTCAATAATCTTACATAAATGTGCTTAATGTTTTATATTTATCATTCAGTACACATTATCATTTTTAAAAATGCAAAAAAAAAAATGGTTCATTACCTTAAAAACAGCATTTTGACTTCTACTTCAGTAGTGCTTAGGCTGGAGTTTTAATTTCCCCCCTGCTTTTCCAGGACTCAAACTTACCTCAACGAGATTCAAAAATTTATTCTTAAGTGTTAATTGCAAGTTCATCCTAGCAAATAATAGCAGAGTCCTAATTTAATCCTTAAAAGCTAAAATAGCAACCAAATTCCATCCTGGCTTTCAAAGGTGTGGCAATGCTAGCAGATCCCTCTCTCTCCTATGGACCAATTCTAATCCTTGCCCAAATCACAGAGAAGTCCTGTGAGCTAAATATGAATTTTTGCATACATATGTCTGAGTATTTTTACTGAGCATATATTTGAAATAAATTTTTTTGATATAACCATTTTTAAAAACATATTTCTGTAGACCAATGAGTTGCTAACATCTCTATGATCTTTAAATCTTTATTCATGTTGTATGACTTGCTGAAATTAATGAACTGTGGGAATTTACACAAATAGCACAACTGAAACACAGATAAAATATAATTCTTCAGCATTACTTCCCTTTAATTGCTTTTTACTATATTATACCTTGAACTTTTAAGTTCTACTTTTTTTTGCTGTTGTCAAGTACCAACATTGGAATTTTTATTTTTTTAGACAGCATTTTGTATTGACTGAACAAAAGCAAAAATAAGGGTTTTACAGTAGCAAAGGTGAGCCAAATCATTGCTGAATCCATTATTTAAATAACTATAATGATTTAAAAATGAATACCCATATTTATTTTGAAAAATTTTCAGTAACAATATTCTTTTTTTTGTTTGTTTGTTTTTTGAGACAGGATCTCACTATGCAGGTCAGGCTGGCTGTGGGCTTACTTTGTTAGCCCAGGCTGATCTCGAACTTGCAAGGATTCTCCTGCCTCAGCCTCCCGAGTTCTGGGATTATAGGAGTACGCCACCACCCTTAGTGTGTAGTAACACTATTCTTGGTACCAAGCTTCATTGTATTAACAATGTGTGGCTAGTCAATATGTATCAGAGTTAAAAATAATCAATAATATTAATTTGAACAATGGTCTTTATATTTTGTAAATAACTTTAACCAATATCAGTTAATATAAACACTGGTATTAATCAAAAATGATGTTAGCAATTTTTCCATTGAAATAAGAAAATACCAAGTCATTCATTTTAGTTCTAAATTTACTTAAGTAAATTTAGTGTAACACTTGCTTAAACTTGGGGGGAAAAAATAACATGCCAACATCTCTTTAGAAATATTTATTGTCACTCTCAAGTTATTACTATAAGCTATTATATGTCTTTTTAAAATTCTTAGTTCTTTATGTTTAAGCCAAATAATTTTACTGTTTCCTGAATTCTGAAAACTTATACTGAATTTTTTTAATATAATAATTTATCATTCTTTTGGTGTTTTGGACTGCATACACTACTGTAACACTTAAGTTTAAAAATTCAATGTAATGTATCTTTATTCAGTATATTACATTATTTCTAATACCTGCAATTTTATTGCACCTAGGTTTGGATAGTACTGTGCTGCACTTTATTAAGTTATGCAAACAGAAAACATATCTATACCTCTTCTCCTTTACTGGTTCTTGAAACCCTTACATTGAAGCCAGTAACTAATTGTTTTACACAGAGCCCACACATTGTGAGCTCTCCTCTTAATGCTGATTGTTTAATTTTGTGTTGTGTATATTTCCTCTGGAGCTGACATTTTAGTTCTAAAGTCTTACTTCAATAGGTGCTCCATACAGAGCTGGAAGGAGTTCCCTGGTACTAGTTCAGTTTCCGTAATTTTAATCAAATGTTTAGTCACATGAAACAGAGGCAGTTTTTGTCTGAATTATGATAAATTTCACACAAAGTTACTGAGTGGTGCAAAGAATCTAAACTGTTGTTTTCTAAAAGTTTAGAAAGTCAATTGAAACATTATTAAATACAAATAAAACTATTTATGCAAATGAAAGTGATCTGATTCCCTCTTTCCCAAAATAGTGGCCTGAAGTGTCCACTATTACAAAAATAATTAGAGACAGAGTGCATTTAGAGAGATGCTGGAAAATACCCCTTGCTCCCTAAAACCTCTTCTCTCCCCTTTGATCTCTGAAATGCCTTTAGAGTATATGCATAGGCCCTCCTATCATCACAGACACATTTGTGATGCATCATTGTTGCAAAGAGGAAGACCACTAACTTCAGCTTGTGCAAAGGTGTAAATTACTAGCATTAGAGCTTAGAATTGCATCTGTCACTGTTTCTATATGTGAAAAATCACAGGAAAAAGAAGTGTGGACAGTAAACAGAGCAAAGGACAAAGAAGTGAGTCAGAGGTATCAAAAGTCAAACCTCCTCTAATTTGCAACTTATTTAGCACCAGCTCTTCCTGGAATTATAGATAAGACACTACCTAAAAAAATTCACAATGAAAAATTGAAATGAAAAGACAAAGGAAAAACCAAAGTGATTAAAGTCAAACTCCTATGCTGATTTTATAGTGCTTGTGACAGCTGCTGTCCTTTATATCCTGTTATCACCAGGCACAGATATCAATTTAATGAGGAGAACTTAAACCTTCAAAACAGTTGAAAATGTATATCAGACATATATAGGTTTTCCCCGTTTCATGTTTTGGTGGCACATAATTTAAACCAATGTAATAGTTTTAAGACAGAAGTTGGACAATTCAGAGACCAATTTTTGAATGCCCTTTTACACTTTCATCTGAACTAAAGTAGGTGTTTTAAATGACTTTATTTTTTCTTTTTTTATTTAAAGAAAGAAAGAAAAGAAAATTTTAAAAAACAGAAAAAAGAAAAATTAAAATAATACAGAATTTTTAAAAATTAACATCATAAAATCACTAGTTGATACATTACATATTGTCATCTTAACAATAGTTGTTAAAGTTACAAAATCTAAACATAAAAAGTGGCTGGACACTCAAACATTGACAGTGCAAACTCTTCTGTTCAATGATCCAACAGAAATTTAGCAATATGGTCATCTATCTTACACACTATGCACACCGTTATATCCTTTAGAGCACTTTCCTTCCCTTTCACTTTCACAATATCTATTATACTTTTTGGATCCCATTATTCTGTCAGTTTTTATTGGTTTTGCACTAGAGAAACAATGTGATATTTACTAATGTGAGTCTTGTTTATTTCACTAATGAGGATGATCTCAAGTTGCCTCCATTTACCTATAAAGGCCTCAATATCACCCTTCTTTATAGCTTAGTAGTATTCCATTGTATAGATAACACATTTTTTTATCCACTCTGCAGTTGATGAGCATTTTGGTTGTTTCCAAGATTTAGCTTTCACAAATTGTGCTTCTATGAATATGAGTGCACATTTAACACTGTGGCATAACCTTTTCAATTTTTCCTGGCAAAATACTCAGGAGGGGAATAGCTGTATTGAATGGAACCTTTTTGAGGAATTTCCATACTGATTTCCACAGTAGTTGCACCAGTCTTCACTCCCACCAACAGTGAAGAAGTTTTTTTTTTTCCCCACATTCTTGTCAACATTTGTTATCAGTTGACTTCTTGATGGCAGCTATTCTTTCCGGGGTGAGATGAAATCGCAATGCTTTTTAATTTGCATTTCTCGAATGACCAGTGATGGTGAACATTTCTTCATGTATTTATTGCCGTTTGTATATCTTCATCTGAGAAATATGTGTTCATCTCCAATGCACATTGTTGGAAAGGGTCTTTGAATTTGGGGGACTTGATGTTTTTCAGTTCTTTATATGTTCTGGATATAAGTCTTTTGTCTGAGGCATTGCTGCCAAAAATTCTTTCCCATTCTGTGGGTTTTCTTTACACTATGTTGGTGATTTCTTTTGAAGCACAAAAATTTTTTAGTAATATGAGATCCCAATTGTTGATTCTTTGAAGTATTTCCCATGTGCTTTGCATTTTATTCATGAATTCATGAATTCTTGACCTACTCTGATGTCTCCAAGGTTTCTACCTACCTTGTCCTCCAGTAGATGTAGTGTTTCTGTTTTAATATTGAGATCTTTGATCCATTTTGACTTTAGTTTAGTGTATGGTGATAGGCATGGGTCTAGTTTCAGTCTTCAGCAGGTGGAAATCCAATTTTTCCAACACCATTTATTAAAGAATCTATCTTTCTTCCAGTGAAAATGTTTAGCCCTTTTGTCAAATATCAGGTGGCTAAATGTCTTTGTAGTAATGTTTGCAACTTCTAATCTGTTCCCTTGATCCTCAGAACTATTTCTTTGCTAGTACCATGCTGATTTTATTACTGTGGCTTTGTAGTATAGTTTCAAGTCAGGAATTGAGATGCCTCCTTTCTTGTCCTTGTTGCCCAGAATCATCTTAGTTAGTCTAGGCTTCTTATGTTTCCAGAGGAACTTTAGGAATATTTTCTCTAGATCTGTAAGGTATGTTAATGGTATTTTGATTGAGATTGTATTGAACCTGTATAACAGTTTGGGGAGTATGGCCATTTTCTCAATGTTGGTTCTTCCTAACCAAAAGCAAGGAATATCATTCCATTTTCTAATATACTCTTTAATCTCCTTTTTTAGAGTAGTATAATTTTCAGCATATAGGTCTCTTACATTCTTGGTTAGGTTGATTCCTAAGTATTTCATTTTTTTAGATGCTATTGTGAAATGTGATATTTCCATAATTTCCCTCTCGGTGGGTTTTTTGTTTGTGTACAGGAATGCTACTGATTTTTGAGTGTTGATTTTGTATCCAGCTATACTGATGAATTTGTTTATTACATATAGTAGTCTTTATCTCTTTTAACTTTTTTAGGTTTGAATTTCACTTTGTCTACAAACAGAATCACTACTCATGCTTTTTTGTTGCATGGAATGCTGTTTTTATCCTTTGACTTCTAATCTGTATGTTTCCTTTTGAGTCAGATGTGTTTCTTGTATACAACATATTGTGGGATCATGTTTCTTGATCCATTCTGTCAACCTGTTTCTTTTGATAGGTGAATTGAGGCCATTTACATTTGTGGATATCACTGATATGTACTGACTTGACTTTGCCATGTTTTTTTACTGTTGTTGATTTCATGCTTATCTTTCTTGTTTAATTTCTTGTCCAGCCTGGTGATTTCTTTCTTTTGTTTTTCTAGAAATAGTGGTCATTTTTATCTCTATCTAGCATGTCTTTCAGTACTCTTTCTAAGGTTGGTTTGATGGACATGAATTTCTTCAGTTGTTCTTTGTCATGGAAGTATCTTTTTTCTCCATTCAATTTGAAAGACAGTTTTGTTGGGTACATTAGTCTGGGTTGAAAGTTGTTTTCTTTCAGGGTTTGAAATACCTCACTCCAAGCTCATCTTGACTTGAGGGTTTGTGCTGAAAAGTCTGCTGTGATTCTAATAGGCTTTCCTTAATAAATGAGTTGTGTCATTTCTCTAACAGCTTTTAGTATTCTGTTTTTATGCTGTATATCTGGGATCTTATTATTATATGTCTTGGTGTAGATTTATGTTGTTTGTGACTGTTTGGCATTCTGTTTGGCATTCTGTATGCCTCATTTATTTGTATATCAGATTTTTTCCCCATATGTGTGAAATTTTCTGCTATTACTTCTGTGAATAGTTTATGTCATTTGCATTGTCTCCTGCATCTTCAATGATGCCTATAAATCTTATATTATTTCTCTTGGCATCATCTTGAAGCTGCTAGATTGTCATTTCATACTACTTTGTTGTTTGTTTAAGTTCTACCCTTTCATGATCACTATCTGTGATCCTGTCCTCAAGGTCTGAAATTTTATCCTCAGCTTCATTTGAATGGTTTTGCCAGCTTTCAATAGAAGTTTTTGTTTCTTGGATATCTGTTTGAATTTGTTTCATGGATTCCTCTTGTTTTCTACATTGTTTATTCAAAGTGTCAATAATTTCCCATATTCCTGTATTTTTTAAACCTATTTCTTCTCTAGCTATGGTGAGCAGCTCATTTACTAAGGTTGTTATTTCTATCTTTATGTAAGACATTATTTTTAGTTTGGTTTCCTCTATATCCTCATGGATTTGTTTCTTTACTTCATTTGTTATCTTTTCAGAGATTTCTGCTGTATGACTTTCAAAGTCCTCTACTTCAATGTGGCCTGTACTTGCTCCTGATGGACTAGATGTTTGTGATTGCATTTTGCCTTTTCATTTTGTCATTTCCACCTTTTGGATAAATATTTGGTCTTTCAATCCCAACAGTCTCAGCTGTCCATAATGTGAATTTTAGGGTCCTACAATGAGGTTGATGTTTGTCTGGGTACTGCAATGAAGAGGAGAGCCAGTCACTTGGATTCCTGAATAGCAAGTGTAGCTATTCCTCCTGTTAGGTGAGTCCTATATTCTTCCTGGGCTAACTGGCCTAGAAGAAGTGAAGTAGGTCAACTCTTAATTCCTGTTGTTGCTATGTCTTCAGGTTGTTGCAGGTCACCAGATCTCCCTGTCTATAGTGTTTGTGTCAGCTCAGGCCCTACTATGTCACTGAGGGTCTCATAAGCTCTTTTAATTTTCTACAAGTGGGGGAGGCCTTATTGGCACACTCCTCAACCTGTCTGATGTCTCTGTGTGGAGAAGGGTATTATCTACCTTCTTGCCAGATTTGCCAAGGTCTTACAGTTGGAGGGAACTTTGTTTCTGCTCCTATTTACCCACTACAGACCTCTATTTTAAGGGCAAACTCACCATACTGATTGGTTCCTGCTGAAGTCTTTTGTTTGAGTGAGGGATCCCTGAGTCTCCCATCGAGCCAGAACAGCAATCCACTATAGTCCAAGGTTCTGGAAGAAGGAGTTGGATCTAAAGATCAACCATAGTACAAGGTCCAGGACTTGAGGAATTTCCCCAAGAGGTGGGCCCACAGTGGTGGTATGGCATCCCAAGCATGCCAGGCCAAGGGGTAGACCTGCAGCAGAGGTCTGGGGTGTCCCAGGTGTGAAGAGCTGATGGGCAGACCCACAGCAGCAGTCCCAGGCAGCTCAGTTGTGGAGGGGGCATCCCAGGTGTTCTGGGTGGGTCTGTGGCAATGGGCCTAGGTGACCCAGGTGTGCCGGGCTGAGGGACAGGTCCATGGCAGTCTGAGGTGGCTCAGTCATTCAGGGGGTGTCCTAGGCATGCCAGGCTGAGGTATGGGCCCTCAGTGGTGGTTCAAGGTGACCCAGGCATGCTGGGCTGAGGAATGGGCCTACTGTGGTGGTCCAAGGAGGCTCAGTCCTGCCAGGGGTGTCCCAGGTGTTTCAGGTGTTTCAGGCCAAGAGGTGGGCCTGTGGAAGAGGTCCAAGGCTACCCAGGCACACCCAACTAAGGGGCAGGCCTGCGGTGGTGGTCCAAGGCAGCTCAGTCATGCTGTGAGCATCCCAGGTGTTCCGGGCCAAGGGGTGGGCCCATGGTGGTACTCTGAGGCAACCCAGGCAAGCCGGGCCAAGGAACTGGCCTGCGGTGGTAGTCTGAGGCAGCTCAGTTGTGCCTGGGGCATCCCAGCAAAATAACTTTAATGGATATTTTCACTAATGCCATAAAATATATTTTTTCCAAAATCTTGTTTGTATTATTTAGACAACTGAAACTTGCAAATTTCCAAGAAACTCTAAGAGCAAAGTGAGTTTTCACCTTGCAAAAAAATCATTTTAAAATTCTTTCCTGTGATTATTGAATGATGGTGTTCTGGATGTAAAAGAAAAGCATGGTGTTTGAAAAACTGCTTTGTAGAACCATACACAGCAGTGACGGTAAAATCATCCTGTTTCAGGAAAAATCGCCCATTGCTGCATGCAAAGGGAATCAAGGCAGATTAAATTAAGCTATAGTAATGAGAATTTAAAGAAGATTTTTAGAAGGGCTCTACCCTATATTTACTCAAAACTCTGCAGACAATTTTCTTATCAACATGCATTTCCATGATATCTGAAGGAAGACAAAGAAGGTGTGGCATATCATAAACTGCTTTGTATTTCCTTGGCCAAGGCAAGATGGATTACCATGTTGTGTTTAAAATTAGTTATAAAGGGCAAGTCAATCATGTTCATGCTGAAGACTCTTCAGTGTTTGTGAACGGGCCTCATGACCATATAGAGGACAAGTAGGGCAGCAAAGTTCAAACACCAAGGCCTGTGGTAAATAAATGATATAGGGAAACAAAACTCCCACCCTACTACATGTCCGGTACCAGTTTATGTTCTTTAAAACTGAAGAATGAATTTTAGGAACAATGGAGGTTAAGAGCAGAATATATTTATTAAAGGGAAGAAAGCTTCTGTCTAAGAGACAGAAGGGGTCCTGAGTGGGTTGCCAAGGACTCTTTCTTTTTGGGGACTTTTATAGAGCAAAACCACAAGGTGAGATGGATCCAAAGTGGGGAAAATGTGGGCATTTGCCAGGTAGGCATAAGGTGGGACAGAACTATGTTTAACCAATAAGATTAATTGCTCAGGTAAAAATTGATTAAATCAAGAGCAAATGGGGAAGTGAATCATGTAGCAAGCGGGCATGCTTAAAGAGCAGTGACCCTTCCCATAGGGAATTGGGATGGTGACTGCTGGATTTCTCAGGGTGATACAGACCTATTTAGAATATCAATCCTTAGGAAGTGGGTATATTTGTTTGATCTTTTGTCTTGAAGTCTGGCCCACAGCAGGAGGTATCTGTCTCCCCCACAGTTGTAAGGTATCTGGGCTTCTGCACTAGCTCTTTGAGGACCTAACCCTGTCTCACTGCCTAGAATATTTCTGTCTAACTCAGCTGCCTGTACCGTAAACCCAGAGGCCAAGGTGTTGCTGTGCAGAGCTGCCAAAATGGAGGTGGGTATGAAAATAGGCTCCGGGAGCTCTGCTTCACAGGAAAAGTGACTCACATCACTCTGCTATAGAAAGGTAGCTCTCTACACAACTATCAATCAGCTGGATCCCAAAGACCTTCTCATCTCTAATATTCACTGACCAGACCAGGTGGTAAAGTTGTACAAATGGATCATGAGGGCTCAGAACATCCACAAATGACCTGTGTGGTGAACCAGTGTTAATACACTGGTGATTGTTTACCTTTTGTATTTAGATTCCATTTTCATTTCCTTTGTTTCATAAGTGAAAAATCACATTGTTTTGTTACTGGTATATGCCTTTTATCCTCCAAGAAATGGATAGAGTAATTTCTTTTGAGTTTTACTTGCAGCCTGGGATGCCCTGCAGCCTCCAACTTTGGGATTTTACTGTTGCTGTGATTGTTACCCATCCTCCTAGAAACCAAGAAACCTACAGAAAGTTAAAGCAAAGGATTTTTTCCCAACCACTCAATATTGGAAATAGTTTGATATTTATCAATTTAATTACTTACCTATGGGTCTAGGTAACAGGTTACTGTTTCCAGATACGACTGATACATTGTTTTGTTTTTTAACAGATCAGACATTGTATTAATCCATAAACTGCCAAGAAGTTGAACAGAAAGCAAAAGAATGACAACAGGTTTTTCTCTCTGAACTTAATAAAAAATTGTAAGTAAAACATTACAAGAGCTTCAAGCTGTTTATAGATCTGCCTTTCATAAGCAACGTCTCTCTATTTTTCTCATCTTTGTAATACATCAAACCATGCTGAAATTCACAACTTTGTCTCTAGTCACTACTGAATTTAGCTGAACTGACTGACAGCAAATGAGCTGGATGAGGGTGACATTACTTCTAAATGTCTCCTGGGACCTAATACATTAAACAGTAGGTTTTATTGCTTTCCATTTTATCATGGTGACTACAAATGCCTCGAACTAGACTTTTGAAAGATTTTCCTCTTCAATCAAAAGTGGATATTAACTACACTTGGGGGCAAATATGAGGAGTGGTGAAAGCTATTCTGGGGAGCCACAAACAGACATGACAACCTGTTTAATGTTAATACAATTACAAATATATTCTTCTTGTGTTTGTACTGTTCAATTTCCAATAAATATGTCACTAAAGTTTCACAGGGTTAAGTAAAGTTCCCTGTCTCTGTTGAAATTCTAACCATTTTTTTTTCACAAAACACACAATGCCTTAGTAAGTTAAAATGAATGAAATAGCAGAACACATCACCGAATATTATTTTTATTTATATAAACTTTAATTTTTTGATTTTACTTTGTCTCACAATTTTTAATATTTTTCCTGTGAGACAAAAACAAAAGTTTTGGAGATTTTAAAAAATTGAGTAGGAACATTAACTTTTCTTGAGATTACATTAAAAAAAAACTCCTACTCTGAGTGGATATCAAGAACAGAAAACATATTTGAGTTCTGCCTTCTACTATAACTCTCTTTGTTTTCATATCCCCTGAAAATAAGTAGCTTAGGGAATTTTCTTTTTAAAATAAATAACTTTATTCATAAGCATGCAACTAAATTGAGAGGATAAACAATGTTAATGAAGTCTGAAGCTCAATGTTAAACAAAATCACAGCAGATTTCAAACAAGAAGACTTTATCAAATTCAGTGCTTTACCTAAGGCAACTATAGTTTTAAAATACTTTTATTTTGGATATTAATTTGAATTTATCTTTTCCAACTAACAGTGGTTGAATATTAATTCATTTATTGTATGGTTGATGTTTTATTTAATAGGAGAGAAAACAAACTAATGTGCTTCTATCAAGGATAGAAAAGGTCTCTAAATTGTCATGATTCTATGGTTATCTCTTAGCAATTCAAGCCTGAGTTTTATAATATTACTATCAATAGAAGGGCCATATCGGTCACTTTACTGGACAGTTAAAAAAAGTTAAATAGCAAAAACTTTGAAAGTTAAGTAGCTGGAATACAAGAGACATCCAAGAAGATTAAGTAGTATTATGACACAGGCTCACACTAGCTGTCTCAAGGGATCCCCTCATACCTTTGCGTGACCTCACACTTTGCCCAAATCAAATTAATCCTGGAGAACTATCCCACACTCATTTAATGTTTAAGTTTTTCTTGGGTTCCCTTTTAGTCTAGACATTGCTTTTTGCTCATACCTTACTCCAAACTTCATTTTCCATCATTTACTTTCCGTAAATATATATATTGAATAAATAAATATCTGACCTTCAATTTCATCTAAAATGTATCAGTTTCTTCCCTCCGAATCTGCCTAGTCTATTTCTCAGTCAGATTTGGTTGGTGATACATTATTACAAGCACTTGGAATAACTTCTTCCCATTCTTTTTAGCAGTTTATCAAGGTCCTGTCAAAATTCTCTTGTGTTTCTTTTTCCCCTCCAGAGGAAAACCAATCTGTCCCCTCATGAAACTAAAGAAGTATATGGTCTTTACCTTTCTTATGGTATTATTATTGGAATTTCTAACACATTAATGTCTTTGAGAACAGGATGTTGTAAAGAGCATCCTTATATGCTTTTACACAGCCCAAATCAGTACCTTCTACATAACTGAGCACAAAACTCATGTGTCTTAATATTAGTGATATTTTAACATGTTAAGCCTCATTATAAAGTACCAGAAAAATGTTTTTAATTTGAAGATTTCCAGCCCCTCATCCAGTTTAATAAATCCAGGGAAATGGAGTGAATTCTTCAGGTGACTATGATACATCTTGCATACATATAGTTAAATTGAAATATATTCCCATACACGTAACAAATGCCAGCAACATTAGAATTGGAAAGCATTTTATTTACCTTCAAAATATGTTTTTATAAAATAATGTCCTGTTTTAACTATAAAATCTTTATTTTCTTTAGTCAGTAAAGTTAAAAGATTTAAGCAGGACCAAAACCTGTTTCATAACTATTTTATTTTAAGGTTTTCCCTGCCATTTTATATAAACATTATGTATTATTGTCTGTCTGCTGATGGATGTATATTATCACTCCATCATCTTATCGGCTTTTCATCTATTTTACTTTCAACTTTGTTCATAATCTTCATAAATATTTTCATAATTCAGTATTACCATTAATTCTTTTTTTTTACCACTAATTCTTTAATGGTCATTCTAAGATAAAAGCAATTTTTAAAAATCTGCTTTCTCAACATTTGATGTTATTTTCTATTTTCTAGTAACCATATTTCTTTTTATAATGTTTTTATCAAAATATCTATTCTGTATGCCAAAATGGTGACATTATTTCCTTTAACAAGTACAATGATATGTAAGTCTTCATTATATTCTTAGATTTGAAGTGATAAACAAAAATGTATGTGAGACCAAATATCCATGGTTTTCTGTCTCTTCCCTTTAAAGTATTATGTATTTTAACACCCTGCTGATACAATTTAATCTAGAGCACTCAGAAAACTACGATCAATAATGAAAAAATTAGATGAAAACAACCTCATATCCGAATTTGCTCTAAAGTACAACAGGAAAAAAAAAAAGAATGCATTCTTAACCAGGCATTGTGGTGCACACCTGTAATCCCAGCACTCAGGAGCTGAAGTAGGAGGATTGCTGTGAGTTCAAGGACAGCCTGAACTACACAGCAAGACTGTCTCAAAAAAGTAAAAGCAAAATATAAAACAAACAAAGAACGCATTCTTTTTATCCAGCTTGACAAAACTCAAGGACAGTGAGTCTATAAAAGTCTTATCTGTGATGAAAACAATTATTCTAATAAATTTATATGAAACTATAATAGTTAATATTGACTGGTTCAAAGCCCACTTTCATATCAGATGTTGTACATAACTATGTCTAGACCTGTTTACCACACCTCCAACAGATGAAGCATTACTGTGGTTCATTTATGATGTAATTAACTTTTCTAAGACATAAATCAGTAAGTATCTTAGCCAGGTTTGAAGCACAAGCCCACCAGGCTCTGAAGCCCTTTACTGAAGGGCTGTGACCAGAGCTTATGAAAGACTCTTGTAACCAGTAGTCTCCTGACCAGTCACCCTCTGTTACCTTTGATCTAGTTACTAAGCATCCTGCATCTTGACTTCTTGTCAGTATTAAAATATTGCATTAAAAGTTTCTATGTCTCTTGCAGTTTGAAAGTTAGAAATTCTAATGTAGAAATTTATCACTTTTTACCTACTGTTTCCTGGACAATGAGAAACCATTACCACCTATCCACTAGCTTAGCTTCCTTTGATTTTCTAATTCATATAACTCTAACATTTGTTCATTTTCTGAGAACCATTTAATCTATCATTGGAATTACTGGGTACCAGAATATGGAAATTTTGTAGAGTACAGCATTGATATGTAGCAAGTTTAGTTTGCACATTTAGATATTTAAAGACCTGGTTCTTTATATGTGCAAATTAATAGACTCTTCTGATGCTTTTTTAAAAACAGTACTCTTGATACTACTGTTTGCATTATTTACCTCTTTACTGTATTTGTTTCCTGATGTGTAAGGCTGCTATACTGACTTCAGTCAATTAGATATCATAAAATGTGACATTTCTAAGGAGAAAAGTGAAATGACTGTCCCCATTTTAAAAAGGAAACTTAGTAGTTTAACTTGACCCTACACTTAAAAATATTGATCTTAAAATTATTGTTTTTCATACATTCTTCTCTAAAATTAGAGTAATAAACTTTGGATGGAAAGTTAATTATTTGGGTATGGAGTTGACCTCTGAGTTTTTGAGTGACTCGGTCATTTGTAGGGAAGTTTTTAAATTAATTTTTGGAATAAGCATCAAAAAGCTTTGCTACAATATAATTGAAATGTTTTACATTTTATGTTTAGTTTTGCATAATTGGATGAGACAGTATTGTAGTTGAGACAATACATATGGGTGAAAGAACATAAAAATTAGATGGCTTAGAGTTGAATTCCAGTTGTACATTTTTAAACATATGAGCAAACTATATAATTTTTCTGTATGCTACTGTCTTCTTCTACAAGAGCAAAGTTTAAAAGTATCTATATGTTTACTAGTACGACGACCCTTGGGAAAAAATCTGTAGAATGGTATAGTCTTAATTTAAGTTTGTATTTATCTGTCCTCACTGTAAACAATCACTGCATAAATTAATTATGTTGTTTAGCAGAGAAAAGCTAAGATTGTAGAATTTAGAATAAAACTTCACTTAAAGTGTCATTATTCATACAATAAGAATCCTAAAACAAGAAAAATTATGGAAGAATGAAAATATTTTAAAATAGTACAAATTCCCCAAAGTTGAAGAAAAATAAATCACTTCAGAATGAAAGGGTTAAACCAACATAAGATAAAGCTAGAAACACTGAAAGCACTGACACTGAGAAAGATCCTGTGTCTTTCTATGAAAGAAGAAAATTCAACTTGACTTCTAGTACTGGTACTCAAGCATTTTTGGAAGCTACATGTGCAAGGCTTGGGCATGGCCATCACTAGAATGAAGAGTGCCCAGGGCAAGCCATGTGGAGAAACTGCTTCATCCCAGAGAACATCTAGCACCAAGACAATAGAAACAGTGGGTTGCTACAACGGGGTGTCACGTGACATCAAGTTGCTAAAATGTGTAAATAAATGCCCCTGCGATGAGGGGAAGTTTTTTCCCTCCTATCAGGAGGATTAGGGCTCCACCTGATCCCAGCTTTGTCTGTTCTTTATTTCTCTCATCCTCTGGCAGTGTTTCACCCAAGCAATCTCAAGGGCTGCATGGGCTGCAGCAAAGAGTGACATTTAAAAATCAATGAGTTAATATTTTCTCAAAGGACTCTATAAATATGCACAATAAAACTATGACTTAATAAGAGGGCAAAATGAATCCAAAGTTTATTCACATGAAGAAACACAAAAAGTCTCCAAGGGCAGAAAAAGAAAATGAAATCAAGGTCAGTGTGACAAGGAGAGGAAGAGCAAGAAACCAGAGAAAACTAGAAGGGAGAGCATGCTGCTTAGAGCAAAAGTAAAAGACACTGATGGGTTTCATAAAGATATAGAGGAAAGTAAACACAAGTATGCTTCTTAGTAAGAATGAGATAACCTCCAGAAAAGTATAACAGAGATTTTTAAAGCTCTCAACCTAGAGGAGTCAGTGTTTTCTTTTGAGGATAAGAGATGACAGAAAAGCAAAAATGAAATAAAAAACTATAAAATATAGGCCAGCATGCTGCTCTGGTAAGTGGCTGTGGCTTGGCAAGCTGTGACCACCCCAGGGCGAGAACCATATCAGCATTTCCTGAGATCCGCGATGCACCATGTTGAACCTTGAGGTGCTGGAAAAATAGGCAGCCAGTTCACCCCTCTGGTGGGCAGCTGTGAGCCTACTAGGGAGCAGGCTAAGAATCAAACATCCACCCCCACCAGAGCAAAATGAGAGCCAGAGATCTGAGCATGACTTGCAAGTTTGACTATATGCGATATAGCAAACAAGGGGGATTTTCTTTTGCCATCTCTTTGAGGGCAAATACTTTTATCTCTGTTTTTCTCTGTTTTGCTCAATGGAATTGCTCTATTCAATATTCTGTTCTTGTAAATTCAGTATTTCCTTCAATATTGCTTTGCCTGATTGAAGGAACAACTATTGTGAAGAAAACCAGATGTACTATTGTACCTATTGCTGTTGTCCCAGTGGTTGCTGTGAGGTTCTATGCCAATTTCACTGCACTGTCTCAGTTGGCTATGTCCTGTCTTGTTCTTCAGTATTTTACTACCTTCAAAATAAATAAATAAAATAAAAAAATAATAATAAATAAGAAAAATTTTTAAAAAATAAATAACAACAACAAAACAGATCAGCAAGGTATGAGCAACCTGAAACATGATATAACTAAACAGATAATGGACTTAAAAAGCAAAAGGAGGAAAAGCAGGTGCTCTAAAGGATATAACTGCATGTATATTTAAGTGTGTAGGAATGATAATTATGTTGCTAAGTTTTTGTTGGATCAGAGAATGG
The DNA here is from genome assembly GCA_004027455.1 of Hydrochoerus hydrochaeris. Classification (NCBI taxonomy): domain Eukaryota; kingdom Metazoa; phylum Chordata; class Mammalia; order Rodentia; family Hydrochaeridae; genus Hydrochoerus; species Hydrochoerus hydrochaeris. The sequence goes on from PVLA01006756.1 coordinate 91,137, forward strand.
AGCTGTTTGTAGCCTCAGTGTTTGAATGTTCACTTTGTATGCTTTGATTTTGTAATTTGAACAACTACATCCAGGAAGACAATATGTAATGTATCAACTAGTGATTTCTTACTATTCATTTTTTTTGAACTTCTGTATTGTTTCTAACCTTTTTTTCTGTTTTGCTTTATTTTTCCCCTCTTTAAATAAAATTTTAAAAACTATAAAATATAAATATAAAATAAGAAAACAATGTTACTTTCTTTTTTTTCAAGTATAAATTATATGCTATGAAGCAGAAATTATGGTTTACATGACAAATTGAGTCCAGATACAAAGAAAGAAATAATGTAAGTTTTGCCCATGTGATGTTACTGCACAAAATTCATGCAGGATCTATCCATAAATATATTGCTGAGCTCACAAAAGCAAATTCCTACACCCACAGAAAGAAGCCTAACCAATAAGTCAAGGTAAAGATGTACTTGTGTTTTGATCATGCCACAGAACTTGCATTTGTTTATTCCACTCTGTGAAAGCTAAAAGAATTCTGCAGAGGTGACAGGACTAATACAACATCAATGTTCTACAGCATTTTTCATACAAAAGAAATAAATGTAAACAAAGAGAGAAAATGACATGTCAGTTAGAATGTTCCACAAAGACATTACTGAAAAACTTTTTAAAAGTATGTGCATTGTATATTGGGGAATATTTTTAAATAATGCCATCTAATATGTAAAACAAATAAGAAAAAAACCTTCAGCTCATCATAAAACATCGCTAGAAATTTTTAAAATTAAAATGATACAAACAGAAGAAAAGACAAAACAAAAAAAAACTCAATAGTGACTTAACAAATTGCAAATCCATTATCTGAGTATCTATATTTGTTTACAATCTGTTGGAAACCAGAGGAGCAGCTAAAATATCTAGGAAGCCACAAGAAGGAATTAGAGTTGACTGTTAACTAAAGTTCAAGAGAACTGTAGAAGCTTTCCAAAAAGAGAGAATCCTAAGGTCAAGGTTGACAGTGTAGGAAAGTCAATTAAACCTGTATGTGATTTTTATGTTCAATGTTCCTAACAATTGAAACTTCTTCCTTTAGTTAAACATTATCTCATGTTTGTAAACTTTCAGCATGACAATACAATATATTTTCCAGGAAGTTTTTATAGTTGAAAGGTTATTCTGAATTGAGCTACAAAATATTTCCACATAACTTGCATCCATTGTTCTTGATATTTCTCATTGGTGCTATAAATAAATCCATTTTGTCTCTAGTCCACTTAGAAATATTAACTCTTTTAAGTTGTTTTCTTTCCAGGTATTGATCTCTCAGAATCTTTTATCATTTAAAAAAAAATTATACTGCCAGTACCCCATTTATCAACTTAAATTTATAAAAGCCCATCTTAGAGTGAGCTCAGAGAAGTGAACACAATATATTTGAGAAAATCTAGCCAGAAAAATAAAAGAAAAAAATTAACAAAAATGTAAATCTATGAGATGTTTTAATATAAGTATATGAGATATCAAATAAATATTTCTTTAGAAAATCAAACTGTTAATTCACATTAATTTTATAGATAAGATTTTCCTCTGTGAGGTGATAATAGGTTTTTCTAAAAGTGTTAACTGTAGTACTTCAGTTTTTTCCAAACAAATTTTATCTTGTTAGACACAGAACAGTTTTGCAGCATATGGAAATCATTTGGTGATTCTGTCAGTCAATATATCTGAATTAGAATTCCAGCTACATTATGCCTAAAAATTTAGTAAAAATTACTTTTATGTCAACAGTCAAAGTAGTGATAAAAATATTAACTCAACAGCATGCTGAGATACCCCCTGAGATCTATGTATGTCTTATAGTCTGCCAGTGACATAATTGCAAGGTCCATCAGGTAAGGAAGTTCCACTGATCAAAAATTTATTTAATTTATTATCAACTACCACCTGTGTCTTTTTCTATATAAAATAATTTTGAAAATTGTCAAATTATTGCTGACATCTAAATTTGCTATATTACTTGTTCTATCACTTGACCAACTATATTGCAAAAAAGGAATATGTTCCATCAAAATATACCTTCTTAGTAAACTCCCTGTAGTCCTTAAAGAGTTATTTTTCTCTAGACATTTATATCTATTTTCTCAAATTTATCCTCAGTGGTGGCATTCAAATCTTCAGCTAAATCTTCCTCTTTCTGAAAATTTGGAGAGCATTTTTGTGTGTCCAGTATAACTCTTCTGATGATTGAAAGACTTAATACTCTGAAATGTAAGTATATAGATCAAAATATACATATTTTATATTTCTTCCTCTGGAATCGGCTGACACGTGGGTGCCTATTAAAATAGTATTACTGGCACTGGACCCTCCTAATCTATTTAGTTGGGCCTGGAGATGTAACACTTTTTTTAAGAACTGAATTTGAGCCCAGATTCTTTGCAATCAAGTCCTTTTTAAAAAAATTTTTTTTTTTTTTGAGGCAGGGTCTCCCTAAAATAGTCAGGAGAGGCTTGAACTTGTAAACCTCCTGTCTCAGCCTCCCAGAACAATGGGATTACAGGTATATACCACTATGCCTGACCTAATGTGACGCTTCTTATCTCCTTTTCTTCTTCTGCCCCTTTGTATTAGAGAAATAGATTTGATGTAAGATATACAAATATATCAGAATTTACAAGAGACAGGTATGGCACAGTCAGATGTGGAGAAGTGCAAAGAGTTGTCTGTGTGCAGTGGAGATCTGAAGGATCCAGTCAAAGGCCTGAAGCTCACTTTAGTATCCCATGCAAGTCTGCATCAGAAGGCCACAGGCTTTGTGGTGGAAAACTGAAGAGTCTGTTCTGGAAGCCAGGAGATGATGTCTAAGGTAGAGGTAAAGACTGGAGCTCCTCTGAAGAAATAGAAGCAAGCCTTCCTTCTTCATTTGCCTTTTATTCTATTCAGGTGCCAAACCTATTAGTTGGTGCCACTTCTACCTAGGTTGGGCCTTCTGTTTTGAATAAATCCCTTCAGCCATATCCAGAACGATGCTAATCTAATTTAGTTGGGCGTTTCTTACTCAAATTGATACAGTCTATTAACTATCACACCTGTCATCGAGTTTCAAATCTTCATAGATTTCACCTGAAGACTCTAGTCTCTATACTTCATCTGCAAAACCCACCAGCTGAAATGAGAAGATTGCATCATTTTTTCAGAAGCTGCTGTCTGTGGCTACCTTTCCACACTGCTAAGAATCCATCTTTTGGGGGCAGAGACACAGCTCAGGGGTGCAATGCCTGCTTGGCAAGCACAAAGTGTTGAGTTTGAGTCCCTGTACCAAATACACACACACACACACACACACACACACACACACACACACCACACACCAAGTCTGTTTTGGTAAGCAATGACTTATCAATATACCAAAAGCTACTTCCACAAAGTAACATCCAAGCTACCTGAAGTGATACTGTGGTTTGAGTATGAGCCCCAAAAGTTCATGTACTAGGATCTTACTTCCTCCATGTGACAGCATTGAGAGGCAAAGCCTAGAAGGTGTTTGGGTCCTGGAATGAAGCCCTCGTGGATAGACCAAAGACTTTCTGGGTAGGTTAGCTGTTGAGGGAGTTTAGCCACTTTAGTCCACCTTTGCCCACTTGCTCTTCTGATTTTTGCCACATTATGAAGCTGCACCAGGCTCTTGCAAGATTAGGCAGCCCCACCCAGTACTTCCCAGCCTCCAAAAGTGTGAACCAAAATAAACTCTTTTCTTTATAAATTTCTGAGTCTCAAGCATTCTTCTATAGCAACAGGAAGTGGACTAAGACATATCTCTTTGAAAGGTTATTTCCATCACTTTCTAGCCCCCTTAACTGTCCAATGGGATTCATCTACTTTAGTCAAAATGATGGCAGGGATAATAATAGTGAAATAATGCATTTAAAAAGTGATTTTCACTCAACAGTCACACAGTACAATATTTGATATTCACAGTAATTCTGTAAGCTGTCATGTAAATAATTCCTTGAATCCAAATTCTATAGCAAATAGAATTGCTGATTAGCATTACATCTAGCATGAGTTCACAATTTAGAAAACAGTTCATTTATTGTCATATTAAAATTTCTTATTTTGAAATAATTTCAGATTTACAAAGTGCTTTTCATTCCCTTTATTCTTGTCCACAGAATGTTAACACTTTGCCACATATACTTTATTATTCTCTCTCTTCAGACACACACATATGTATCTGTTTATCTTCCTCATGAGTAGATTTAGAATATTTAATTGTGACAGGAATGTGACAAATACAATGCTGTGTCCTTTTTGGCCCATTAGATTGGGAAACACTTGATATGCAGTTATCCCATTATCAGTGATGTTGACTTTGATCTCCAAGTTAAACTGTTATCTGCTACATTTCCCATGAGGAAGTTAGTCTTGTAATTACCAAGTATCTGTGGCAAGATCTTTTTTTTTTTTTTTTTTTTTGTACCAGAGAGCGAACTCACAACCTGGCGCTTGCAAGGCAGGTGTTTAAGCCACTGAGCTAAATCCCCAGCCCTGTGGCAAGATCTTATCTCCTGTTCTCACCTATAAGACTTTTACCTAGTAGTTTTAAACGCTAAAATTAAAATTTCTTTAATTGAAAAACTATACATAAGCCAATGGTTTAAAAACCCTAAGCAATATAGTAGATTGTACATTGAAAAATAGTCTCCTTCAGATATCATGGCCTCAGACTTTTCCTCCTATTAATCCTATGTGCATGTGTGCATGTCTGTGTGTCTATGTCTATGTCCTTGAAGCAGAGGCAGTGCCATATAATGTATTAGTCACTTTCCTGTCACTGGGATAATAAAACTCCACACTTGAAACCTCAAGGAAAAGAGATTTATTTTGAGTCATGGATTCAGTCCATGGTTTATTGACTCCAAGGCAGAAAGGCTGGAAGGGTTTGGTAGAGGAAAGCTGTTCACCCAGTGGCAGCCAGGAAGCAGAGAGGGAAGAGAGGAGCTGGGGACAAGATCAAGCCCCAACCCCCCCAAGAACACAGCCATAAAAAAATAAAATAAAATAGTATTACTTTTGTATTGCTCAGTGGTTTATACGTTAAAATCTGGAAATAGGGCTAAAACTGGTGTCTTTACTGAAGGCAATCAGATGGATGTTCATTAAAGTGATGATTAGATATGTAAATTTTACTAAATTTGTACAAACTAAAAATACAATAAAAATAAAACAGTATTACTAATGTTACAGTCTTATTGCAGCTAGCAAACTACAAGTACTACTACTACTACTACTACTACTACTACTGTACACAATAGCAAATTTTGATAGAAATAAAATTTGTGAAAACAGTATTCTGTAAAGGGCATTTCTTACTTGTTTCTTTACATTGAGATGCAACTTTTATGTTAAACTATCGTTGAGAAAATTTCAAACTATGAATCCTTTGAAAATGACAGAATAAATTGTTTGAAATTATTTATTCTGCCAACTGTGTAAAGAATTATATAATATCTATGAAACCTATGTACAACAAATAGAACTTTAATACAATATTGAGCACTTTTTCATGATCATGTTTTTGATAACCTTTAACAAGAGTAAAAGAACAACCTCATTCTATTCTCTAAATTCTTTAACTTCAAACACTTCTTTCCTAGTGTTTTGTATGGGCCACAATATTCTACATTCTGGTTCAAGTCCTTTACAATTAATTTTAATATCTAATTATTTGACATTAATCCTTCAAGAACTGATTTTGAATCATGTTATTCATTTGTTCATTCATTCTTTCATCTGATATTTATCAAATCTGTGATCTTGGTGAATACTGCTTTAGGATCCAACTATAATTAGAAAATAAAAGTCAAATCCACCTCATCACCAAGGTTACATTTTAGTGGAGAGTTTAACTTCATGCTCATCAGAAAAAATGACAAATACTATGAAAAATTTTTAAAAAGTAACAAGTTAAACACCATGAGTGAGAGTAGGATTCTTTAGCTGGGTTGGAGGAACACTCTGCAGAGAGGCTGTTTGAGCAGGGAAGAGAATGAAGTGGAGACAACAGTTCAGCATTTGGATAGAATCATTTCTAGCAAAGAGCAGTGCCAGTAGAAGTTTTGGAAGTCTGGAGAAAACATCAGAGCATGTTGGTAATAAAAGTGAATGACACAATCTGCATTCCCACTGTCATTGTTATATTCAGATGGACCACACCCAAGCCTCATGCAATCATGGATGCAGCCAAATCTAGCATTTGTGATTGGGTCAATGTCTAGCACTCAGATTGGTGCTACACTTGCATAGGGGTAGAGCCAGTATATTGTGTAACAGCAGGAAGAAGGCATCTTTTCTCTTTTGTTGTTTGCACTTCTGTTGTGGTGGCCATGAATGGCAGCCCTGCCATGCCACCTTGCCACTTGGAGCCAATTGAGTATGGACTGAAACCTCCAACCTGTAAGAAATAAACCTTTCCTTCTCTAACTTTGGGTGTCAGGTATTTAGTCTCAACAATGAGAGAGAAAAGTAACCAAGGCACCCACCAATAGTGGAGAAGCAGTCCTTTTCCCCCACAGTCCTGCAAATATTTGTTATCAGTTGATTTCTTGATGGTAGCTATTCTGTCTGGAGTGAAATGATATCTCAGTGTTTTTTTTAATTTGCATTTCTCAAATGACCAGTGATGTTGAACATTTTTTCATGTATTTATTTGACATTTGTATTTGTTCATATGAGAAGTGCATACACATCTCAGATGCTCATTTTTTGATATTTGAAGTTGGGGGCCACGGTGGAAGTCAATGTGAGATACCTCAAAAATCTAGGATTAGAAGTCCCATTCAATCCAGCTACATTCCTTCTGGGCATTTTCCCAGAAAAAAATTGAAAATGTCATACTACAGCAATACATATTAACCCATGTCTATATCCACACAATTTGTAATAGCTAAATCTTAGAAACAACCCAAATGCTCACCAACCAGAGGATGAATAAAAAAGGTGCTATTTTTATACAATGAAATATTACTCAGCTATAAAGAAGGATACGCTTGGGGCTTTTATAGGTAAATAGAGGCAACTTGAGACCATACTTATAAGTCAAATAAGTCAAACTCACACTTGTAAATATCATATTGTCTCCCTACTATAAAAAACCTGAAAGTATAATAAGATCCAAAATGTACAATAGCTATTGTGATAATGAAAGAGAAAGTGCTCAAAAGGAAAGAATAACCAGGATATAGGAAAAACGAGAAGGAATAAGGGAAAACATTAAATGTATATAGCTATATATATACAAGGAAGATAGCTATACTACCAGTCTCTGTTAGTTCATCCAAAAGAACAGTTTGCGCTTTCATTGCTTGATAGTTTGATCACTTTTTGTGCCTAAATCTTGTAATGTGAACAACTACCTCTTAGATAAAAATATGCAATATATTAATTAGTATTTTTAAAAAAGGTGAGTGACAGTGTCAAGATTAGATAGAGACTTAGAGGGCCTATTAAGCATTTACTAACTTACTCTAATCATAATCATGTTTTTACAATTAAGTGGAGAGTTATATGACTGATTTAAGCATTAAAGGACCATTTTAAAAGCTGGATGAAGAATTTACAATAGAAGAATATGAAGAAGCTTGGAGTCATTGATGATGTTATGGGTTAAACCTAAACCGTTTCCCAAAGTCTCATAGTCATAGTCTCATGGGGCATGATCAGATGGCAAGGACACTGGGAATGTGACCTGGAAGAGTATATTTTTGCCCCCAAATTCTCCCTATTCTCTATGTAAATGGCTGCCATGGATTGAACAGATTTCTTCCACCACATTCTTCATCCACACCATTTATTACTTGGAGCCCCAAAATTATAAACCAAATTAAGCCTCTACTCTTTTGAGCTATGGGTGTTAGGTATTTTTTCCCAACAATGGGAATGCTGATTAATACAGAAATTTGCTACCAGGAGTGTGGTCATTGTTGTGATTGTACCTGACCATATGGCTTAGAGGTTTTTGGAAGCTGTTTACAGAAGTTTGGAAAATTTTGGAGAAGGATGATAGAGAAGTCCTATACTACTGTAAGATGTGACTGATAGGAGACTCAGAAGACCAGACTATTAATAGAACTGCAGAAAGTAAAAGCCAGGCTCACAATATTTCAGATGAATGAGGATTTCATTGGAAACTGAACTAAAGGCCCTAAATTTTCATTTTGGCAAAGAATGTGTCTACTGTTTGCCATGTCTTGAGACTTCATGTGAAGCTTAATTTAAGAACATGGGTGAATTAAACTTGCCAAGGAAATTTCAAGTCATGGAGACTCATACTTGTACTTAGATATAGTAAGAATCAGGAGCAAAAAAAGCATCTGTGAAAAGATTGCAATTTCACCAGAAAAAAAGTGCCTACAAAGCTGTTCTACAAGAAGAACATGTTTACTGAAAAGCTTGGAACTAAATAGAAGCCTAGTATTTTGTACCAAGACAATAAGAAAGATGGCTTCAAGCCATCTCAGTAATTGGTCAGTCCTTATTCTTCTCAGGCTCAAAGGTACAATAGGGTAAACTCCTTTGAAACACTTTAAGAAGAGAACTGAAGGTTTCTCAGCTCTTCTGGGTTGCTGAGGAAAGTGTTTCTCCAGGTTTAACCACCCAGACACTCAAAGGTCATTAAACTACAATCCAAGAGTCCTATACTGCTGTAAAAGCTGGTGTAAGAGCCTTGCATTATCTATGTGGCACTGGTATTTCAGGAATGGAGAATGCAAGTTAGTACGTCATGGATGATTCCACACAGATTTCAGAAGGTCTGAAAGGCCAGGCAGTGTGTCCCTGACAAGACAGAACATATAAAAGTGAAAGAGAAAGTGCAGTGGAGACACCAGAATGTTGGGGAAGCCAGGAGTGTGGAACATCTGCTGAAAAGAGCAAAAGAGATAAGTGGAGCTTACACAAGAGAGAAAAGATGTTGGCTGTAACAAGCTACCCACTAGACCAGGGCTTCCCAGGCTATTTAATGCCCACATCGCACCACATCTTGCCCAGGGTACTAGATACATAGCTAAGGTGTTTAATGTTTAATCCCTTGATTTCTTTCTATCCTTCTCTTTGTGTCTTTTGGAATGGATTATTTACTTTATGTCATTGTATATTAGAAGTATTTAACTTTGTATTTTTTAACTATATAGGGGCTCTCTGCTAAAAGTTTGCCTTGAGTCTCCAAAGAAGCTTTGGACACGAACTTTTTGACAATGCTGGACATGTTAAGACTTTAGTACTCTTAGTGATGAACTAAATGTACTTTGCATAATTAGATGAACATTCCATTCTGGCAAAATGTTATGGTTTAGACCTAAAACATTCCTTGAAATCTTATATTCAATGATGAGTCTTGACTGGGGGGACTGCTAGGGACATGACCTGGCTCATCCCTTCTCCTTCTCCCTGCTTTCTGCTTGCCATGAGGTGAGCAGCTGTCCTCTACCATATGTTTTTTTATTTAAAGAGAAAAAAAAAACAAGAAAAAGGTAGAAATATTACAGAATTTCAAGAAAAGAAGATAAATAGTAAGAAATCACTAGTTGACAAATTACACATTGTTGTCCCAGAAAGTTATTCAAGTTACAAATTAAAGTACACAAAGTGAACACTAAAGCAGTGAGAGTGCAAAGAGATCTGTTCAACAATCCAACAAGAACCTAGAAATATGCTTATCAATCCCACACACCTAAACACACATGCAGCTATATCTTTTATAGCACTTCCTATTTCCTCTTATTTTACAATAGCAATTATACATTTTTAAAATTTTATTTAAAGACAAGGTAAAAAAAAAAGCAAAACAGAAAAAAGGGTAGCAACAATACAGAATTCTAAAAGAAAGAAAGAAAAAGGAGAATGAGAAAAAGCCCCACTAAGAAATCAGTAATTTATAAATTACATAATGTCATCCTGGATGCAGTTGTTCAAGCTACGAACCTAAAGGGTACATAGTGAATATTCAAACAGTCAGACTACAAACAGTTCTGCTCAAAGATCCAACAAAGATTCAGCAATATGGTCATCTATTTTACACACTCAAACTTATATGCAGTTATATCCCTTAGAGCACTTTCTTTTCCTTTCTTTTTCACAATAGCAATTACACATTTTGGTTTTATTACTCTTGTAGTTCTTATTTACTTTTCACGCTAGAGATACAATATGATATTTATAATTTTGATTCTTATTTATTTCACTAATGAGGATAGTCTCAAGTTGTCTCCATTTGCCTATGAAGGCCTCAAGATCATCCTTTTTTAGAGCTAAGTAATATTCCATTGTATAAAAATGCCACATCTTTTTCATCCACTCTGCAGATGATGGGCATCTTGGTTGTTTCCAGGATTTAGCTATCACAAATTATGCAGCTATGAACATGGGTGCACATATATCACTGTGATATAAACTTTTCAGTTCTTCAGGGAAAATACCCAGGAGGGGAATAGCTGGATTGAATGGGGCTTCTAATCCTAGTCTTCTGAGAATTCTCCATATGGATTTCCATAATGGTTGCACCAGTCTACATTCCCACCAACAGTGGAGCAGTGTTCCTTTTTCCCTGCAGCCTTGCCAACATTTGTTATCAGTTGATTTCTTGATGGCAGCTATTCTTTCTGGAGTAAGGTGGAATCTCAACACTGTATTAATTTACATTTTTCGAATGACCAGTGATGGTGAACATTTCTTTATGTATTTATTTTCCATTTGTATATCTTTCTCAGAGAACTGTGTGTTCATCTCAGATGCCCATTTTTGGAGAGGGTCTTGGAATTTGGGGAACTTGATGATTTTCAATTCTTTATGTGTTCTGGACATAAGTCCTTTGTCTGAGGGGTTGCTGGTTAAAATTCTTTCCCTCTCTGTTGGTTTTCTTTTCACTCTGTTGGTGATTTCCTTTGAAGTGCAGAGACTTTTCAATAATGTGAGATCCCATTTGTTGATTCTTTGAAGTGTTTCCCATGCAGTTTACATTTTGTTCATGAATTCTCTGCCTACCCCTATGTCTCCAAGACTTCTACCTACCTTGTCTTCCAGTAGATTTAGTGTTTCTGTTTTAATATTTATGACTTTGATCCATTTGGGCTTTAGTTTTTTGCGTGGTGATATGCATGGATCTAGTTTCAGTCTTCGGCATGTAGAGAGCCAAATTTTCCAACACCATTTATTAAAGAGACTATCCTTCTTCCAGTGGACATATTTAGCCCCTTTGTCAAATATCAGGTGGCTGAGTGTCTTTGTAGTTGTGCTTGCATCTTCTAATCTATTCCATTGATCCTCAGGTCTATTTCTTTGCCAGTACCAAGATGATTTTATCACTGGGCTTTATAGTACAGTTTCAAGTCAGGAATTGAGATGCCTCCTGCCTCACTTTTGTTGCCTAGAATTGCCTTTGCTATTCTAAGGTGTCTTCTGTTTCCAAATGAATTTTAGTAGTGTTTTCTCTAGATCTGTGAGATACGTCAATGGTATTTTGATTGGGATTGCGTTAAATCTACATAACAGTTTGGGGAGTATAGCCACTTTCACAATGTTGGTTCTTCCTAGCCAAGAGCAAGGAATGTCCTTCCATTTTCTAATATCCTCTTCAATCTCCTTTTTCAGCATAGTATAATTTTCAGCATATAGGTCTTTTACATTTTCAGTTAGGTTGATTCCTAAGTATTTCATTTTTTTAGATGTTATTGTAAAGGGCGATATTTCTATAATTTCTCTCTCAGTGAGTTTTTTGTTTTTGTATAGGAATGCTATTGATTTTTGAGCATTGACTTTGTATCCAGCTACACTGCTGAACTTGTTTATTACCTCTAGCAGTCTTTTAATGGAGTTTTTGGGTCTTCTATATAGAGTATCATGTCATCTGCAAATAGTGATAATTTAACTTCTTGCTTTCCTATCTTTACTCATTTTATTTCTCTCTTGCCTGATTGCCATGGCTAGTGTTTCCAGAATGATATTGAAAAGGAGTGGTGATAGTGGACATCCTTGTCTTGTTCCTGATTTTAAAGTGAAAGCTTTCAGTTTTTGTCCATTTAGTATAATGTTGTCTGTTGGTTCGTCATAGATGGCCTTGATAAGGTTGAGGTAGACACCATGTATTCCGAGTTTCTGAAGGGTTTTTATCATGAACACGTGTTGGACTTTGCCAAAAGCTTTTTCTGCGTCTATTGAGATGACCATGTTGTTTTTGTTTTTGACTCTGTTGATGTGGTGTATTACATTGATTGATTTGCATATGTTAAACCATCCCTGCATTCCTGGAATGAACCCCACTTGGTCATGATGTATAATCTTCTTGATAATTTGCTGCATTCTATTTGCCAGTATTTTGTTGAGAATCTTTGCATCAATGTTCATTAGTGAGATTGGCCCAGAGTTCTCTTTTTTGGTTGGATCTTTCTCTGGTTTTGGTATCAGAGTAATACTTGCCTCCAGAAATGATTTAGGGAGGATTTCTTTCTTCTCAATTTGATCGAAGTATTTAAGGAGTATTGGCATCAAATCTTCTCTAAATTTCTTGTTGAATTTGGCTGTGAATCATTCTGGACCTGGGCTTTTCTTTGTAGGTAAGTTTTCAATTACATTTTCAATTTCGATAGCTGATATTGGGTTGTTCAAATTTACTATATCTTCTTGGTTAAGCTTTGGTAGTTCATATGTTTCTAGAAATCTGTCCATTTCTTCTGTGTTTTCCATTCTATATGAGTAGAGATTTTCAAAGTAGGTATTCATGAATTTGAATTTCCATGGGATCTGTAGTAATTTCTCCCTTTTCAGTTCTTATTGCATGAATTTGAGTTTTTTCTTTCTTTTTCTTGATAAGGTTAGCTAGGGGTTTGTCAATTTTGTTTATTCTCTTGAAAAACAAGCTTTTTGATTCATTAATTTTTTGTATTTTTTTAGTTTCAATTGCATTGATTTCTGCTCTAATCTTTACAATTCCCTCTCTTCTATGAGCTTTGTGTTTAGCTTGCTCTTCTTTTTCTAGAAGCTTGAGATGGAGCATAGATTTTTTATTTGTGCTCATTCTTTTTTCTTGATATGACAATTTATTGCTATATATTTCCCTCTTAAGACTGCTTTCATTGCATCCCACAGATTACAGTATGTTGTTTCTATATTTTCATTGAATTGTAGGTATTGCTTTATTTGTTCTTTGATTTCATCTGTAGCCCACTGGTTGTTCAAAAGGCTGTTATTTAATTTCCATGCATTTATGCAGGTTTTACAATCTCTTTTGGCATTAATTTCCAATTTCATTGCACTATGGTCAGATATTATGCATGATATGATTTCAATACCTTTGCATTTACTTAAGAATGTTTTATGGGATAATATATGGTCTATTTTGGAGAATGTCCCATGTGCAGCTGAGAGGAATGTGTATTCTAATGTGGTTGGGTGGAACACTCTGTAGACATCTACTAAGTCCAATTGCTCACAGGTATGATTCAGTTCTGTTATTTCTTTGCTGACTTTTTGTCTAGTTGATCTATCTATTTGTGACAATGGGCTGTTAAGATCTCCTGTTATAGTTGTGTTCTTGTGTATTTGGTTTTTCATGTCCATTAGTATCTGTCTTACATAGTTGGGTGCTCCTGTATTTGGCACATATATATTTATAATTGTTAGTTCTTCCTCTTGAATTTTACCACCAACAAATATGTAGTGACCTTCTCTATCTCTTTTTAATCATTTTAGGTTTGAACTTCACATTGTCTGCAAATAGAATAGCTACCCCTGCTTTTTTCTGGGTTCCTGTTGCATGGAATACTGTTTTCTATCCTTTGACTTTTAATCTATGAGTTTCTTTTTGGGTCAGATGTGTTTCTTCTATACAGCATATTGTGAGATCCTGTTTCTTGAACCATTCTGTCAATCTATTTCTTTTTATAGGTGAATTGAGGACACTTATATTTATGGATATCACTGATATGTACTGGCTCGACTTTGCCATGTTATGTTCCAGTTGTTTCTGCTTGTCCTCTTATTTCAGTGCTTATCCTACTGGTGGTTTCTTTCTGTTGTTTTGGGGTTGTGGTCATTTTTATCTCTGTCTAGTATGTCTTTCAGTATTCTTTCTAGGGTTGGTTTGGTGGACCTGAATTTCTTCAGTTGTTCTTTGTCATGGAAGTATCTTGTTTCTCCATTAAATTTAAATGAAAGTTTTATTGGGTACATCAGTCTGGGTTGAAGGTTGTTTTCTTTCAGGGCTTGAAATACCTCACTCCAAGCTCTTCTTGACTTGAGGGTTTGTGCTGAAACATTTGCCATGATTCTAATGGGCTTTCCTTGATAGGTGAGTTGTGTCTTTTCTCTGACTGCTTTTAATGTTCTGTTTTTATGCTGTATGTCTGAGATCTTAATTATTATGTGTCTGGGTGTGGATTTATGTTGATTGTGACTGTTTGCTATTCTATATGCCTCACTTATCTGCATATCAGATTCTTTCCCCATGTTTGGGAAATTTTCTGCTATTATTTCTGTAAATACTTTACATATGTCATTTTCCTGGACTCCTATGTCTTCGCTAATGACCATTATTCTTATATTGTTGCTCTTGGCATCATCATGAAGCTTCTGGATTGTCATTTCATGCTGCTTTGTTATTTTTAAAAGTTCTGTCTTTTCCTGATCACTAACTGTGATCCTGTCCTCAAGGTCCGAAATCCTATCCTCAACTTCCTTTAGGCAGTTTTGCACGTTTTCAATAGAATTTTTTGTTTCTTGGATGTCTGAGTTTGTTTCATGAATTCTGCTTGTTTTCTATATTGTTCATTCAAAGTTTCAATCAGTTTCCCATGTTCATATACTTTTTTCTCTAGTTCTTCTTTAGCTGCATTCAATAACTCCTTTACTAAAGTTGTTATTTCTATCTTTACATGGGAGACTACTTCTAATTTGATTTCCTCTATAGCCTGATGCAGCTGTTTTTCTATTTCACTTGCTGTCTTTTCAGAGATTCCTGGTGTGTTACTTTTGGGGTCCTCTATTTCAATGTCTCTATACTTGCTTCTGGTGAACTATATGTTTGAGACTGTCTTTTGCTTTTTTGTTTTGTCATTTTCACTCTGCCTGATGTTTTCACTGTGTAGGAGGGGATCACACACTCTTTTCAGACACACCAAAGTCTTACAGTTAGTTGGAGGGGGTTTTACTACTGGTCCTATTTAGCCCCTGTACACCTCTATTTTAGGGGTCTACTCACCACACTGATACAGTCAATCTGCTGTAGTCCAAGGTTCACCACCTGGGAGCAAATTTCCAAATTTTCTCACTCTACCTGGAGCCCGCTGAGATCTTCTGATGTTCCAGGTTGGAGGGCGGGCCCAGCTGAAGTAGTCCAGGGCAGGTTTCAGTCTTGGGCAGGCCTGTTCGATGTTCCAGGTGGTAGGGTGGGCCCACAGTGGTGGTTCTGGGCAGCCTACCCCTGATGCAGGCTTACGCTGAGTTCCACGTGGCAGAGCAGACCCATGGTAGAGGTTCCGGGCAGCCTACCCCTGAGGTGGGCTTCTGCTGAGTTCCTCTACCATATTCTTGCACTATGCAATTTATGCCTTGGAGCAGCAGGCTATTGAATCTCCCTTTCAAAACATGGACCAAATTAAACCTTTCCTAGTTTAAGTCATGGATATTGGTATTTTGTTCCTGCAATGGGAAAACTGACTGATACAGATAATTACAAAATAATAGAAAGAGGAAATCATATTTGGGATGTTTCTAGAGATATTATTGGACTGGTGACAAAGGAGATACAAGTATGAAGAAAATAAGACAATAAAGTATGGGTCCTAAAAGTATGAGCTAAGTAATTTGGTGTCTGTAGTTGTTACTCTCAGAATTGTAGAAATCCAAGTCCAGTTTTCAATATATTTATGGTTGATATCGTAATTTGACATCTAGCAAATGTTTCAAATGGAGTCTAAATTCAAGAGACATTATCAACCATGAATACATATATTTAAGAAACATCAATGGATAAATGACATTTGAAGCCACAGGATGTTTTAACGCAGGTAAGAACATTCAGACAGAAAATAGAAATGAGGAAACAAAAACTTAAAGGACAAAAGAGAAATTAGCAAAAAATATCTAAAACAAGAGTGACAGTAGAGTAAGAAGGAACTTTCATATCTCTGAACCATTGAGATGACAGTGTCTCAAATTGGGTAAGAAATGTCGAGATCATGGTGCAGAGGCCATGTAACATGAGTGCTGAGGATGGAAGGGTGGGTACGATGGAGGGCAGAGGTTAGGAACAGAGTTGTTTGACTCCCATGGGCCAAACACGATCAGGAAGTATGGGATCAAGGAGAAAATAACTGGTGAAAAGTGGAGGCAGAGAATGCTGTTTTATTCAGCTTACTCTACAGAATAATAATAATTATTATTATTATATTTTAATCGGTACCGGGGATCAAACTTACAACCGCACGCTTGTAAGGCAGGTGCTTATGCTGCTGAGCTAAACCCCCAGCCCTAGAATAATTATTGTAAAGGTGGGATCTTCTGGGTTTGATTTGCAAACTCAGATTCTCTGTAGATAACTAACCTGTTGGGTTAAAGAAAAGGAATTTCAAGCCATTATTTCACAGGAAACAAAGGGCCCTGGTTATACCTTAAAATGAAAATGAATGTGGTTTCCTAAGAAATACAAATTTTCTGGCTCTGCCCAAATCATCCTGGCTCATGATTAAAGAAGAACTCTGGAATAAACTTGTGTAGTATATTTTGGCTGTTATGAAGCAAAGTACATAAGTGTGTTATGCACCTCTCAATTAGTTGACTGGTAATTTTCCAATGGCTTCTTTATCCTCTACTTTCATGTTTTCTTAATAACACACACACAGTTGTTATTAGGTTTTCTTTGAAATAAAAATAACACACTCCAGAGTATATGTATCACTTATATAGGATTAGTAAAAATCAGGACTTTTAGTTCAAGCCAGCATTACTAGGTTAGCTCATAAACCAGTTACTTCATTTTAAGAACATTTGAGACTGTGATTCCATGTTATAATTTCCTAATAAATTTACTTATAATATTCTTAAATATTGTTTTATATATAAATATTTTTCATAAAACAATAAAATGATATAATTCCAAACTCTCAGTCTGTCACAATCAACTTTATTAACTGAGAAATCTCATATCCTTATACAAAGATATATAGCATACTTAACTGCTGAGAACATCATTTGGTATCTAAGTCTATCAGAATGTCTTTCTTCATTAGGTAATTCCTAACAATTACTGGAGAATACTCTTAAGAAAGTACTGTCAAAAGCTATGGATATTAGCTAATAATGGCTGACATTAGCACTCGGCTGACACTATTCTTAAATATATCATTGTATTTAATTCTCACAACCATTTCATGATGCAGTTCTCATATGTCTACTTTTAGTAACTATTTTGAAATACATCTAAACATTCTGGTTTTAACATGCCCTTCCCTTACCAGAAACTATTTCACTGAAGACTAAACTGATGGCATTGTATCAGAGGCTAACCCACCTGAAGGGTGAAGTGAAAAACCCACAGCTGTGATCTTCTACAAGCTGAGAAGGAAGTGTACAACTTCAGCTTCCTCAAATTCTGGATGTGGGAGGAAAGAAAACACCAAATTCCAGCCTCCTCCAGGGATCTTTCCCATCTTAGAGTCAGAGGGACTGAAAAGGACAAACAAAGTCCCTCATCCAGAGTTGAGGGCTCACAAGAACACAGAGACCTTTGGGATGCTTTGGGTCCCTCCACACCTTACTGTCATACACCTAAAGGCATATCCACCAAGGCCCTTTCACACAGAACATTAGTTTAGACTTCAAAAAAACAGCAGCAGCAGCAGCAAGAGAAATTTAGAAGGCATATCAAAAGGCAAAACTGCTGTTTGGAGAGGCTGAACCAGCATCAGAAATAGTAAGGTATGGCAGGAATCCTTCTATTATCATGCCAAGAATTTAAAATGACTATGATTAACATGCTCAAGATTCTAATGAAAAAGTCACCAAGTTATAGGACTCAAATGGATAGTGTGAGCATAGAGGTAAAAATTTTCAAAAGGCATAAAATAATATCTGAGGCCAAAAAATACTAAAACAGAATGAAGACTGCTTTTGATGGGCCCTTAGAACAGACACAGCTAAGGAATGTATCTCAAAAGTGTGACTGAGAACTGGCTGTAACTGACATTTAAGCTACTCCATCCAACAATGGCAGATTGTGTATAGTTTTCACAAGGATATGGAACATTCACCAAGCTAGACCACAAACTGAATGGCAAAATATGTCTTAATAAATGTAACTTGCATAACCTCTGCTCATAGACAATGATGGAATTAAACTTGAAGTCAATACTAGAAAGATAGCTGGAAATAAAAGAATCTATTTTTAAATAAAAATTTAAAAAGAAATCCCTGTAGGTCATTTTATATTTATATTTTATTTTATTTTATATTTATTTTATATTTATATTTTATTTTAGTTAAAAATATTTTGAACTAAATTAAATTGTAAATGAACATCAGATTTGAGATGCAGTGAAAGCAGTGCTTAGAGGGAAATTTAAAACATTGAATGTTTAAGATAAGAACGATCTACAATCTTTTCTTAGGACACTAGAAAATTAAGAGAAAATTAAATCCAAGTAAGTAGAAAAAAATAAGTAATAAAAAAACATAAATCAATGAAACTGAATAAAGGAAATCAATGGAGAAATATCAAAAATATCAAAAACTGGTCATTTGAAAAAAGTCAATAAAATTGCACAGCCAAGCTAAGAAAAAAAGACAGAACATATAAATTACTAATATCAATGAAAGATCATCCCTGAAGAACTCATAAACATTAAGAGCTTATAAAAGAATACTACAAATAACTTCTTGCACACAAGTTTCATAGCCTGGATGAAAAAAAGAGCAATTCCTTGAAAGACACACTGTATCAATTTACACAGCAAGAAACAAATCACCTGAATAGACCTATATCTTGGTTTCTTCGAATTTCTGTAAGAATATCACATAGGAAGTGACTTCTTGACAGGAACTTTTTTCTCACAGTTCTGGAGGATGGATGTCCAAGAACTGTGTAGTGCATCTATCTAGTGAAGTCCAACTTCCTAGGCCACTGTATTTTCACCATGAGGTCACATTGTAAAAGAGGCCTCTCTTTTGAGACAGGGTTTCACTACACAGTTCAGTGTGGCCTTTCTGTAGCCCACGTTAGTCTCGAATTCATGGCGATCCTCCTGCCTTAGTATCCAGAGTGCTGGGATTATAGGCATGCACCACAGTGTCTGGCTAGGATCTCTTAGTTTAGTTATGTTTGTTTGTTTGTTTATTGTGGTGCTGGGAATAAAACCCAGGACTTTGTATATGCTACACAAAAGGTAGAGGTATATTTCTACCTCTAAGATGTAATCTCAAACCTCAGTTTCTCTTTAAAGGCTGAATCCCATTCACAAGAGCTCCATTGTCATGATCTAACCACTTCCCAGAAGGCCTCGTACTAACAAACATCATCACCTTGAGCATTGGTATTTCAATACACTAATTTTGGAGAAGCAGAAACATTAGGACATAGCAGCCTATTATCTGTTATAGTTATGGAACTGAAAATTAGTAATTTTCAAAAATGAAAAACTTAAAGTGTGTTCCCTTGTGGAGTCTACCAAATTGTAAAGGAACAAAAAGTGCCAACTCTCTGCATTCTCTTTCATAACATCAAAGTAGAAGGACTAGTTACTTCCTCACTCATTCTACCAGTCTATTACCATAATATCTAAACCAGACAAAGATATAACAAGGAAAGGAAGCTACAAACAATTTCTCTCATGAACATACATATGAAAATTCTCAATAAAATCTTAGTAACTTAAATGTATAAAGAGAATTACACACCATGCCTAATTGAGATTTCTAAATATGCAAGACTGGTATAATATTAAAGTGTCAACTAGTGTAATCTATATCAACTGTTTAAAGAAAAATTACATAAATATAGAAATAAATGTAGAAAGCACATTTGACAAAATTCAATACCTATTCATGATGCAAGTTGTCAGCAAACTAGGAAAAGTAAGGAATATCCTCAATTTGATAAAGAATATCTATAAAAACATGGGGGCTGAGGATTTAGCTCAGTGGCTTAAGTGCCTGCCTAGCAAGCTCAAGGTCATGAGTTCAATCCCCGGTACCAAAAAAAAAAAAGATTATCTACAAAAATGTTTGCCAATATTATACTTAAGGGTGAGAATTTTGAATTTCTGCTAAGATCAGGCACAAACCAAGGATATAGTCTTTCACCACTCCTTTTAATTACTGTACTGTTTAAAAGTACAATGTACTTCATTCTACTGAATTCCTAACTAATGGAGACCATAAGAAATGGAAATAAAAGCTGTACTGATTTGTTAGAACAAAATAAAATTGGTTTGTTCACAGATAATATGAGAACGAAGTGTATACAGGAACTCTCTGTACTGTATGCTAAACTTTGGCACAAACCTAAAACTGCTCTTAAATGTAATCTCTGTTAGGTTATCAAAAAGAACAGTTTGTGCTTTTATTGTTCAGTTGTTTGAACATTTTTTTCATGCCTATATCTTGTAATCTGAACAACTACTTTGAAGATGGCAATGCACAGTATATTAACCAGGGTAAATCTTCTATTATTTTGTTTTGAAATTATGCATCATCATTTTTATTCTTTTTTTGTTTTTAATATAAAAAATGAAAAATGTATTAATTAAAGTTATTACAAGTTATAACAAAATTGCTTAAAAATGTAACCTCTAAATACAATTTAGAATAGTTCTCTGTACTTGGGCCTAGAAAATGATACCTAACATTTTTTGAAATATATCATGCATTGAAACCACTCCTATGTATGACATACATAATAATTTTAATTGTTACAACCTCTCTTTTGATTTTACTTATGTTTTGCATTATTAAATATCTAATGTTTTCCGTTATAGGAACTAGAAATGAAGCAAAGACAATTAAGTTGGTCTTTTAAATATGATAGCATATTTGTCAATTAAATCTCTGAGATTCTAATAATGGTTTAGAAATTGATTATAAATAGACCTAACTAACTGAATATGAAAGATCTGGAGGAACTGCTGGTTCAGCAGTCACCTGATTTGAGTCACTGGTGTCCTATAAATTCAATAAATTCCATTCAATAAAATCCATGTATATAATACACAAAATTCTTATTTTTCAAAAAAAGTATGCTAAATGACTACTCCACATGTGACATTTTGTTCATTATTTTCTTAACATGTACCAGATTTCCTGGAATGTGGCAAACCATACATTATTTAATTCTCATTTTTAACAAGCTGCAGTGGTACTTTGGTTCACAAACTTTATTCATTCAATGATTTTGGAAGAGATGGCCATGTTTTTATGGTTGCAGAGAAGATGACTGCATGTTTGTCACCAGATGTAGTTTACAAACAAAAAATTTCACCAAATGCTTTTGTTTGCAAACCAAGTTGTTTGCAAGCAAAACATTTGTGAGCTGAGGTGCCACTGTACTTTGCCTGCATCAATCTAAATCTTTACTAAATAATTCATTTAATGCTCACTCCCCAGTTATGGCTTTTGCCTTTAAAACTTGTTCAAAGTCTGTGTCTCCAAAGCTCTGTTTAAGTTTGTGTGTCACCAGCTGCAACATTAAGGAGCTCAAATAAACTTTGTTTCTTAATCAACCTGTGACCCTGTTTCTCTAAAGGGGTGACAATGAATAGATAAAGGCATTTTTTAATATACAAAACCTTGTAACTTTGCCTCTCCTTGGCTTGTTTTTAGGTTACTTCTATAAAGACACCAACCAAGAATAAGAAAAGCTACCATAGGACCAAAACAACAAGAATTCCCAAGGTAGATGCTGTGCCATTGCTACAAGAAAAATTCCTGTCTGCTGCAACAGGAGGTCAGAGAGCTCCAGCAAGATAGCTCCAGAGTAAAGTAATTGAATTGGTAAATTATTTAACAGACTTTCCCAGAGAGAAAATTGTATTGGGAAATATTTTACAGAGGTGTGCAAATGTCCTATTAAAATAAATAATAACATATTATTAATGAATTAATTAAGAAAATAGAAGTATAGATACTATCTGAAGAAAAATTTAATAAAAATCTATCATAGTAATGAAGGCATTAAATGTGGTTTAATCCAAAAATTTATGCATAATTATATTGAGGTAATATAGCTTTAGAGAAAGAGCAAATATTAGCTAAAACACTCACAGCACATAAAAAGAAAAAATATGGGTAAATTCTAAAATTTATAAATAATTAGGTACTCATGTAGAAATATCCCTTACAGCAATTGTAAGAGACACATAAAAGGATAGAAATCATTTGTGTCTGGGTAGTGCTGAGGAAGAGTATTGTCATTATGATGTTTTCAGTAAACAATTCTATTAAATGTTCTGATAAAAATTAATTTTTATTTTTCAAGTCAGTGTTTGAAAAAGAAGACACAGAGACCAATAGAATAAAATATAACACAGAAGTAAATTCACCGAAGACTGAAAATGTCCAGATGTATTTGTTGATGTTAAATAAGGTCATTGTTGACCTTGACAGGAGAAGTTTTCACGAAGTGGAGGTGAAAGTCAAATTATAATAAGTATAGATAGCAACTGTCTGCTTTCTTCAAGAAGTGTAAGAAGGAAAATGCTCTAGCAGTTAACTCATTCATTTACTTAGTATCAGGTGAGAAAGAGAATTTTTGTATTTTTCTATGAGCTCTAAGGTATCATCACAATTTCTCATTCTATTTTTTTTTTAAGATAATGAAACCAAGCAAAGTAAAGCCAATCAAAACAGGACAGTGTGACACAGGATTTTAAAAAAAGACAATAAAAAATCAACAATTGTTATCATAATGCCTCTTGCTGTCTTCAAAACAGCTGGCCATACATTCGGACACAGTAAAATCAAGCAAAATAGAGCCAATAAAGACAAAACAGTGAATGCAACATAGGACCTCAAAACAAGATAACAGTAAATCCAAAATGGCTACCATAATATATCTTGTTATCTTTGAAATATCTGCCCATGCCATTAAATATAACAAAATCAAACAAGATAAAACAGAATAAAACCCAAACAAACAAACCAATGAGAATGATACAGGATTTTGAGACAAGATAATAGGGAATTAACAATGGCTACCACTTTCAGGAGATTCCCCCATATATGCTACACTGTGCAATGTTATCCTCTTAATAGATGTTAGACCTGTTAGTGAAACATTAACCTCCACAAGCATTAAGTTGTGTTTTTCTTCATTAGCTATCATCACAGCCTGTGTTTCTCTAGACCTAGCCAATCACTTATTGGGCGGGAAGGGTTGGCTCTTCTTGTCTCCCTGCCTGCATGCTGGAAGGGGCTGGCATCTGGCTCTCCCTTAGTCAGCCCAAACATGGCATTAACTCCAAGGAGGTATTAGCTTCTTGTTCTCCCCTGCAGTCCATGAATGGTGATGACTCACAGGACAGGGCTGGCATCTGGCTCTCCCCGACTCAGTCCACATATGGCACCTTCTCATTCTATTTTTGATATGAATTCTCAGACTGGACACTATGCCTTCTCATCATCACCATGCCTCTGCTTTTTCTTCAAGACTCCCCTCAACTCCAGCCCCAACCATTGCCCATATTACTATCCATAATGGGCACTGAAATGTCAGACTATTTTGTCAAGGTTTTATGATTTTTTTTTTATTTAAAGAAAAAAAATGAAACAGAAAGAGGGTTGAAATAATACAAAATTTCAAGAAAAACAAAACCAAAAACCAGTAAGAAATCACTAGTTGCAATTATATATTTTCCTCCTAGAAATAGTTGCTCAAGTTACAAAAGTAAAGCATACAAAGTAGACATTTAAACAGTGAGACTACAATCAGCTCTGTTCATCTATCCAACAAAAACTTAGTAATATGGTCATCAATCCTACACACTCAAACATACATGCAGTTATATCCTTTAGAATACATTCCTTTCCTCACTCTTTTTTTTTACAATAACTATAATCAATTTTCATAAACTGTTCATAAGTTCTACACATGTATAAGTCTCTACATGCATATGTAGCCTTTCTGTATTAGAGAGAAAAACAAACCAAAACACATCAACAATACCAATTTCTAGAGAAACACGAAATGAGAAGGACCTATAAAACCACAGTACTAGGTGATCTATGGTTGTCACCGTGATGTCTCCTGTTATTTTCATATAATTGTCTATATTGTCAGGCATAATATAATTAAACTTAGTGGCACATAGCACTATTAATAAAATCTAAACATTGGAGACATTATAGGACTTCAAAAGCAGTTAATAATCAAACCAGAATGGGTATCTTATTGAATCCTGCCATCCCCAGAGTATTTGCCCCTACAGCTATTTAAACATAAAAGCATTGTAGAAAATAATAAAAAAGACCTTCTATTATGGTTTGTGTCTAGTACTCCCCCAAAGCCTCATGCAAACACATAGCATTTTGGGAAATAGCTGAATTTAGAGTTTGTGATTGATTTGCAGGGCAATGCTGGCATTAAGAGTCTTGGAATTAAGGATGACTGATTACTAGATCATTCCATTGATTAGATTGGCACCACCCTAATCTCAGCAGTTCGGATAAGATGAAAGAGAAAGAAAGAGGCTTGCTTCCCTCTTTTGCTCTTGTTGCTTTTGCTGTATCCCACAGCCACGGGTTGTTGCCCCCCTGCCATGCCACCCTGCTATGGAGCCAGCCAATTATGGACTGAAAGCTCCACAAACTGTGAGCTAAATAAACTTTGCCTTCCTTAACTTTGGGTGTTGGGTATTTTGTCTCAGCAAAGAGAAAAAAAGTAACTAAGACACCTTCCTAGTAATATTTTCAGATAGAAATCATCCTTGGAGCTGTTAAAATTAAGACAAAAACAAAAGGGATTTGCCATAAAATGATCACGATGGATAAAATGATAAAACAAATATTTTGATTAAAGAATTGATTACAAGTATACCTATAAGCCATTTCTCTCTTAAAGGAAATGAATCATGCATCAGATCAGAATTTTGTGAAAGTGTTCTAGCCATTCCCCACAGCCTCACTCCATTTGTGCTTTCTCAGCTTTTATCCGCTCGCACAAAACTCCCTGGGCAATTTTAAGATACTGAGTTGGAAGAATTAAATTATCTTCCAGAGCGATGTGACTACCTTGCCTTCCCTCTAAAACCTTTTCTCAGCCGCTGTTAATGGACAACATAGAGCATGCAAAACACTATTAAGCATTGAGGAAACATTGTTGAGAAAATCAGTATTTATCTGATCTGCCTGTTGCTACACTCCAAGAGCAATTTTATACACAGACTCATTTAGACAAAATGTAAATAAGCGACACCAGAGAGTTTTATTTCAGTCTTTTAAAAGGAAAACTGGTGCAGGGTATGTCTATGGGTACACAAATGTAAATTAGAAAAAAAATTGCAACCTAAGTGTCTCATTAGATTCTTAAATAGAACAGAAAATATGATATTTTGCTAAGTTTATGACATTTTGTTACAGCAGCCCAAATGGACTAAAACACCCAGAACACATTCCCTTTTTCAATAGTTTCTCCAGTTCCTTTTTCCTCTCAGCAATCTCTCACTATATGTATTATATTCATTTGCTAAGATCCAGATTAAGTCAGTGGATGTCCTTCATGTGGCTTTCAGTGGTGACCAGAGACCACCACGCTGTATGCACCTAGTCCAGCTGTTGCTCCCAGAGAGGACAGCTGCATACAGTCACATGCACAGTCACCCACAGCAACTGTGCTGGAGCCTCTTTGTAAACTATCTGTGAATACCTGGGCACTTTACTTAAATCTCTGTATCCGGGCTTCCATGCCTATGAAACAGATAGTAGTAAGATGCTTCACAGGGGTTTGGCGAAAATTAAATGAGACAATACAACAACTGAGAACAGCCATTAAGCCTGCTTCACCAAAGTTAAAATAAATTTCTTTTTTGGATAAATTTATCTTGAGTTAGTTTGATTTCTTGAGCCCTGTCTGATTTACCCATCATCTGCCATGGACTTAGGTGAGCACCCTGCCTACAACTCACTGGGCCATTGCCAGGAGATCAGCTCAGGGGTCCCCACAAAAGATTGACTGCAACACTCATTGCAACCTTCTGAGGACAATTTCCAGGTTACAAGGGTAATAAACATCATTTTAATCTACTTAATTTTCCTCCACTGTGTCCAAGTAGAAAAAAAGATGCTGGATTTCAACTGGAGTACTAGAGAGAAAGTTTGCTTAAGGAATAAGATGAACATTATAACTGCAGCACTGCTCAGTGGCACAGCACCTGTCCAGCAAGTGTGAGGTCATGAGTTTGATTCCAGGTACCACAAAGAGAAAAGAAAAGGAAAAGAAGAAGGGAGGAGAGGAGAGGAGAGGCAAAAAGAG